>JAQJVL010004371.1:0-46083 GCA_035578905.1 Stictocephala bisonia | reverse complement strand
TTTTATATTCAAAGCCCTCCACAAATATGAGACAACAGGCTACATCAGAGACAAAAAATACATGATCAACAAGAAAAGAAGCTATGACTTAAAGTTAAGCAGCAATCAACATCAGAATTCATTGAACAGTCAAGCAATAAATCTAAAGCTCAATGGCATGTCATCATCACTGGAAGAAGAGCAAAACTGGAAATACTCCTGAAATGAAAATAACAGGGTGGCTACTCAATCATGGTAAAAAAATTCAAGCACAATTCAAGGTTTTTTCCAAGGGGGTTTCAAACAAAATTCAAGGCACGCTTACAGAGGAAAATATTTCTGAATCGACATACTCATTATAGTACAATACATAAAAAAAGCACATGTTTTATAGCTAGGCATGTCAATAATCTTGTAGGCCATAAAGAAATTGAATTATTGCATAAGTATCCTAGGTTTAATTAGCAGTTACCTAAAAAATTTTATTTCATTGATAAGTAGGCTCAAAATCTAGTGATATGCCTAGCTTACTTTAATACAATTTTTACTAATAAGCCTACAGACTATTTGCGATAGGCCCAGCTTTAATTAATTACTGTTATATCAATAACACAATGAGTTGAAAACAAAACTAGTTTTTTATCTGATAAGTATGTAAAAAAACCAACATATTTAAAAAACGTTATTTTCAACTTTTTTTTCATTTTACATGTTTTGGTAACCAAGCAATTTCTTGTCACCTCTGAAAATACAATTTCTTGTTGAAAAAGTGGTGAAATGTGAGTTTCTTTTAGGTTGATTTCATCCGCAGAAAACTCTTTTTTAACGGAAAATCAAAAAAACTAGTTTTTATCTGATAGTGAAAAAAACTAAATTATTTATTTAGCCTGAAAATGCATTTTATACTTACCTAACCAAACATAACTTGACTTATCCTAATTGTCTATTTACTCAACAAAAATTCGTAATTTGCGTTAAATTCGGGTGTTTGGCCTCCGTGACGGCCTGCGGCTGTAACTCCGGCGGAAATATAGATGAATTTGGTTTTTGTGATTAATACTGTTGACATTTCCGTCGTTGTATATTTTGGAGTGTTTGTCATTTCTAAAGAAAAACTTCCAATACTTTAGCCCTCAATCAATATCTTCTAACTACAACATCAGGCGCCCTGATATCCTCCCAATTCCAAAACATAGAACAACTTTTTATGAGAAACAAACAAAATTTTCTGCTATCAAGTTATACAATCGCCTGCCATCTCATGTTAGGCTAGAACCAGATTTACAGCAATTTAGAAGGAAGTTAAAAACCTTTCTTATTGATAAAGAATATTATTCGGTTAATTGCTTTTTAAATGATAAGGAGCTAAGATAGTTGGTAGGTGTTAGTGTAAGAGCTCTAGTTTAGTTTGTGCTAGTGTGCGCATGTGTATATATATATATTGTTTAATTGACCTTTGTCATGCATATCATTGTAAACGACAATAAATATTTTGACTTTGAATAGTTGTTATATATAATGATCGCGTAATGGCCGCTAATCGCAATTCGCTGCGAAAGTAGTTTTTCTTTATAACTCAATAAATAATGGTAATAGACCAAATTCGTATTCAGTACAAAAAACACATCAAAATAAAAAAAAAACGATGGTTAAAATACTATTTAAACTAACAGAAATATGTCAAAAATACTATAAGTTGTGATATTAGTTTTTCCGAATTTTTCGGTAAAATACGTAATTTCCGCAAATGTTTTTTATGCTGATCACGAATACATAATTGCGTTATCCGCTAACATTATTTTTTCGGCCTGAAAAATACACTTTTTACTGACCTAACCAAATCATGACTTTTTACTCAACAAATAGACATAATTTGCGTTAAATTATTGTGCTTGGCCTCCGTGACGGCCTATCGTCCGTCATTCCGGCAGGAGTATGCGTGAATTCAGTTTGTTGTGGTTAAAATCTGATGTATATAATGATCGCTAATCGTGATTCGCCGCGAAAGTAGTTTTCCGTTATATCTCGAGAAATAATTTGTATAGACCAAAATAGGTTTACAAATTCGTATTTAGCGCAAAAACAACACATCAAAAATAAAAAAAAATCACTATAATATCATTTAAATTAACGGAAATATATCAAAAATACTAAAATGACATTCGTTTTTTCGAATTGTTCGGTAAAAATTTCTGAAGAATTCGATTTCTGAAGAATAAAAAATTCTCACGAAATTGTAGTAAATTATTTACCCATTTCAGGTAATTTTCAAATTTTGTTTGGTGGCAAGAAACTACATAATAACCTTGTTGGTTTTAATAAATAATAACTCACACAAAACTAAAACAATTTGTCAAAAATTACGATTTTAGAGTTAGTAGGCCTAGACCTTTAAGCCAATAAACTACGACACAAAATGTCCCAAACTTGAAACAACATCCAATGAACTCTATACTGTATTAATGTTTTTATCAACGATAAATTGTTTAAGTAATTCTGCATTTTATTTATAATAACTGAATAAATAAACTGGAAGGTTAATTAACAAAACACGCCTTCTTGTTGCCCACCTGTTGTTGCCGTAATGGTAAACGTAAACAAAACAAATGCATCACCCAGCCTGTTGTCGATATATTTTCGTTATTTAAAAAGAACGTAACAGTTTCATTGAAACAATAATTCGGCACCAAAACGTTTCAAAATTTTGCAAATAGCTGCAGTAGAACAGACAGCAACAGTGAGCGTCATCGTATATCAATAGAACAAAACGATAGCTCCAAAAGTTTAGTCGCAACTTTAACCTGCAGCGTAAGTTGCAACAGAATGTCAACAAATCTAAGAGGCGACACTTGACATTGGATTGATTTGCGTGTTTCGGCAAAATGCGGTGGGGTGAAGCTATCATATTGTCTGCAACAGCTTCATTCAACTGTTTCGACGTCAAAACTGTTTCCGTTGCAACCGTTTTTTCAAACTATTCCATGCGTATATTTTTAACATATCATGTGCCTAGTCGACTCGTGTCTTATCTACGAAGATTGACGATGTTTCCCGAACTTATCAGTTGAGTTTAACTGGAGCTCTGAAGTCCGAACCTTCCTGACGTCACCGGATTACTCTCGTCTCGCTCGACGAGAATTCCCGATGGTTACCGAAATTCAAGCATATTTCCAGGTTTTTTCAAGGCGCCGTAAAATTCAAGCATAATTCCCGGTTTTCCCGAAATTCCCGGTGAGTAGCCACCCTGAAATAAAGATTCAAGACTCAATCATTAGTGACCCAACCTTAATAGCTGAACACTTAAACATTTTCTTTTCCAAAATAGCTGAGAAAAACCCTACTGCAAAATAAAGATTATATAGCTAACAATGAAAATACAAATAACTCACAAGCAATAGTATGCTCAGCAGATCTAACTCTAACTCCTACAAACATCAAAGAGGTTGAAAATATTATAAAGCCTAACTCATCAGCTAGGATTGACGAATTTTCGTCCAAAATGGTACAATACTGCATTAAGGAACTCACTGCCCCGCTAGTAAGCATAATCAATAAATCATTGGAACATGGTAAGTTTTCCTCTACATTAAAAATTAGTAAAGTATATCCTAAACACAAAAAAGGCCCAACTACAGAGCTCCAAAACTACAGATCAATAGCGCTAGATTCCACCTTCTCCAAAATTATAGAAAAAGTTGTTCTTGCCATATTGATGAAACATCTAACCCAGTATGACTTACTAACTGATAAACAACATGGCTTTCAAAAAAACAAATCGACAACCACAGCCCTGATTAATCTGATTGAATTTACTCTCGAACAAATTGACAATAAACAGTTCACTTCTGCTGTATTTTTGGACTATAGCAAGGCATTCGACTGCCTGGGACACGAATTACTGTGCAACAAGCTAGAGCTCAACTTAGGAGTGAAAGGCATGACCAAAAAATGGTTCAAAAGTTATCTAGTAGGCCGCTGACAAATTGTTGAAATACAGCATTCATTTAAAGGCCAGGTGTCCAACTACCAGTCTATTCCCCAACCTATGAAAAGAGGAGTCCCTCAAGGCTCTGTCTTAGGCCCGATACTTTTTATCCTCTTGACAAACGACTTCCCCAAAGAAATGCTCAGCCAGAACACAAGAACAGTAATGTATGCAGATGACAGTACTCTCTTAATCAGTAACAAAACAGCAGCTGAACAATCTCTCAATATAAATTTGGCCATGAATTCAGCAATAGAATATTGTAAAAAGAATGACCTGACAATAAACCCCACTAAGACAACGCAAATGCATTTCTCAACCAAAAAAGCTGAAGTACACAACGCAGCAGGTATCGCAGAAGCAAGCCAAGCAAATTCCTTGGTATAATTCTAGACAGTAAGCTTACCTGGACCGAACATATAAACCAACTAAGCAAATAAATCAGCACATCCGTCTATGTTGTCAGAAGAGTGAAATGGATTGCAGGGCTTGCAGCAGCCAAAACCGCATATTTTTCACTAGTAGAATCTCACATCCGTTATGGCCTGCTCGTATGGGGAGGATCGGGGACACACAATATCAACCAGATTCTTCTCTTCCAGAAGAAAGCTGTCAGAGCCCTTGCAAACCTTGAGCCACGTCAACCCTGCAGGCAGGCGTTCCAGGATCTAGGGTTAATGACAGTCATATCCCTGTACATACAGGAATGTATCCTATGCATGGACAAACTTCAACCACCTAGAAATGGAGATTTTCATTCATATAACACCCGTCATGGCTCAAGGCTCAACTTGCCAGTTCATCGCACCACCCTATCAGAGAAAAAAACCATCTTATGCAAGCTGCAAGTTTCGAAACCATCTACCTACATCCATGAAAGAACTCACTGGGAATAAACTTAAAATGGAGCTAAAGATATGGCTAACTAAAAGACCTTTCTACACTCTGAATGAATTCCTTGATATCAAAAGGGAAGACCAAACCTAATATTTTATGTGATTTGACGTTATTGTAATTCTTGATGGATGTATAATAGATCATTTGAATTTGAATTTTTTTATCCAGATTTTCAAATTTGATTATATAATTCACAGCTTATTTCCAGTTAGTTGTAACCCTTGTTATTACTGAATTAAATACACACAGAATACAGATTCACTCTTCTTGGCGTGTACACAATCATTTTTTTTTTTAAAGCAATGACTGCATTTGGCGATGACACCTGAATTTTAGCATCAGTTTGGTTGGATGCAGCTTTTGCCAACTAGCTTCGCTACGTTTTCGTGGTCGCTTTGAACTAAACCACCAGATAAACATAACGGCCGGCTGTGAAACAGTATAATTGGCTTGGATTGAAAATGTGATCTGTGATGAGTGAATAGAGTACATCTTTATAATCCACATTGTTTCAATTAATAATATACTTTCTTAGTTTCTTTCATCATATTAGTTATAAAAAAAAGGTTAATCAAAACGATGCAACATAAAAATATGGGATGGCAGGAAGTACAAAGTTTTACTTATCAACTGTTATAATAGTTACAAACAACAAATCAAAATTATTGTGTTCAGTTTAGATGTATATATTTACAATCTGGCAAAACTTAACATAGGCTTATGATGGTGTCTGCCTTTTACAGTTGTCTTGGGTGAACAGGAAATACTTCTGTAAATACTCGCTCGAAAATACTCGATAATCGAAAAAAATGCCAACTATTCGACTCGACTCGAACTCAAAAATCATTACTCGCACACCCCTACGCAAAACCAAGCTGAAAATCACATTTCAATGTGTATTTACATTTACAGGAATTAGAGCAAAATCAATCTCCACATTTATAAACATAATGACAAAGGGCTAAACATATATCACTTTTCCACTTCAAACATCAACATGAGACAGTAAAAATCCATAATATTAAACTTTAGCGTTAAATATTAATATGCAAGTTTTGATCTTGATAAATGTGTACTACTGACCTCTCTTTAGCGGAGAGCTCCCACTCCAGAACCAGTTTGACATGAGGCTGGGACTCACACATGGCCAACGCCTGGTCTATGGGCTGGGTGTACAGAGGATGGTCAACCTGAACACAAACACAAATTAAAAATATATATTTATATCTATAGATTTTAAGACTCCAATAAACACTTATAACTGTAGACGCCCGTCTGTGCCGCTAAGTAACAGTGCATAGTTTTAAAGCGTTTTTAAACTATTAGTTACTTCATCCTGTACTGAAGAGACTGCTGGCGCTACCTGTGAAGATAGTACAAAAAATATCTTGAACATCATTGAACAGGAAACCTAGCTCCATGGGACACATAGTAGCGGACAGTCTTCTTGTTACTATAGTCAATGGTAAAACCTAAGGCTTACAGTAACGACAGCATAAATATGTCTATTTCAACCAATACAGCAAACATTGTTTGCAATGATATATTATTTCAGCGATGAATTAATCTCAGAGTTATAAACAGCTTACATGGAAGGCTCAGGTTTTAATACTGAATAAAAGATAACTACCAGTGTGTGGATCAGTGCCTAGTAAAAAATCAACAGTCTGAAATCAACAAAATCCATCCTGTACCAGTAACAAATATTATTCCGAGCACTGAGTAGTTATTTGTAATGAATTTGGGAACAGGAGGTTTAAAAAACATGCAAGGTCTTGAATTAAATCCAAATTCTATGGCGACTTAAATAAATAAAATAATTAATAATGTTGAAAATAAGAATAAACCAATATGGTGATCATATTAGTAATCATTTTGATTACAGTAAAAAAAAACTGACACGACCTTATATTTTTTGTTGTAAATTTCAGATGGAGTTGATATTGGTATTCCTCGTTGTTAATAAATGTTTACAAAATCACCAATATAAATACTTTTTTCGAGGCCTTTCGCCAGCAAAGCTGGCATCATCAGGCAACACAAATTTATATTTGGTTATAAACAAAATAATCTTATAGTAGTTGGATGGAAGGATTAGAAATATGTAAATGTTTAATTAGATCTGGATTTATCAACGTTTTGCAGTGTTTCAAAGAATTAATTGTACATGAAATAAATGTTGGTAAAGGGTTTTTATTGATGACTGTGTAAGGACCAGAATTTAACATGTTCGTTACTCTACTAAAATAATCTGTTTTGTTCAATATAACAAAAGCATTACTTTTATCAGCTTTTAGATAGAATACAAAATCTATATTTTGTATTTATAAACTATTTTGTTTACAACCAAATATAAATTTGTGTTACCTGATGATGCCAGCTTTGCTGGCAAAAGGCCTCAAAAAAAAGTATTTTTTTATTGGTGATTTTGTAAAAATTTATTAACAACAACCTTATATAGTTAAGAATATAATAAAAAGAAGTAAGAGGGACTGTAAGAAAAGGTAAAATATCTAATGTGACAAAAAAACTTATTTAAAAATTATTTCATCAATTTATCATAAAATAGCATACTTTGTTCTAAAGATACCTGCTCAAGTTTCTTGACAAGTTTGCTATGGTAGGCTCCACAGGAGACCTGAAGGCTACTGAAAGGCAGTGCAACAGACCTGGAAGACTTTACCTCCATTGTTCTGCTGCATAAACAAGTGTGATCAGTTACCTATCTATCTTCATCAATACAGACTTGAATTATGCAATGATGAATGCATTTCTGGACTGTGTTCTTACCATTTATCATTTGTACAAATTCATTAACCCAGTTTAGTAGTGTTAACATTCTTGTACCAGATCTTCTATGTAACCCAATGCATTAACACTTTCGGTGCAGCCGTGCCCGATCGGGAACGGCGCTCGGCGTACTTCAGACGCTGTCGCGCCCTATCGGGAATCCTTATCCTTTGTTTGCTTATTTATTCAGTATTGAGGTAGCATCTGCGAGGGAAAATTGTTTTTGTGTGTAGCGTGTCTAGTATGACCTAATAACTTTGTATATGTTTTGGTTTCAGCTTTTGATTTTTTTTTTAGTTTGTAAGTGTAAATAATAATAGTGTAAAAAAATTGTTAGCACCTGAGGTAAGATTACCGACTATAGCAGCCACAGTAAAAGTGTTAATATAAAATGTTGTACTGTAACCAGGAATGCATAAAATATTAAAGGAAAAGTTTTAAGACATTGCATAAAACCATTATTTTCATCATTTCCTTTGTATAAAACATAAATAAAAAAAGAGATAGTTCATTCTCCAGTAGCCTTTTTCGGCTAGTCTAGTGCAGACCATTAATAGTCTTAATTGCCTTCTTCAGTAAACTGTATGTGGATTATTAAAAGTATGGTTATACTAAGGATAATCAAGCATAAGCATTTATCTAGAGTAAATAAAAACTGTAATAACTCACAACAGAGTCAAGGTAGCTGTGGTCCCCTGTACCTGCCTCGCCACCAGCGTCACATACTCTGATGCGGAACAACGGCTTGTCCTGCTCTGAAGTGAGTACATCATCATGCAGAGTGAATGCCATTTCCTTCAGTAGCAGTTTCTGTAGGTCTTGGTACGACGTCTCACGGCAGACCTGCATCGTGAATGGACTGCTGAACCTGAAACCACCAATACAATCTCAATTAACAACATCCAACGGACAGTGTTTCAATATCAATAAGAGGGTTAAGAATATTGACTTTAGTCTTTACAACACATAGCCCAAAAGTAGATGGATGCACTATACCAAACATGAATTGGTATATGGTAGGATCATTACCAACCCATGTATATGGGTGGGAGGAGGGGGGTCAATAACACTGTATGTGTATGTGAATTTGTATATGTCGTAGAATTTCAGTTTTTCCTAGAAGTAAAACTGTAACAATACACAGTTGATAGTCAAGTAAATCTTTATTTATACCAATAGATTGACTTTTAATATAGAATTATTCATCTGACAAAATTCTTTTAAACATTTTTAATAAGTAACTGTTATGAAGCCACTTAAGATAATTGAAATAAATGTTCTGAATTGGAACAAAACTCTATGAATAACTTTGCTTTCTCAAAGCAGATTAAAAAGTAACTTCGTAATCAAAACTGAACAATAATAAGCAACTATCACATTTTCCCTCAGACAACCTACCTCAGTGTATCAGCAAATGCCAACCTACCTTGTACTTTGGTCGTCTGGTAACATGAGAACATTGATCCAACACAACAACAGGTACTCTCCAGAGTCAGTTGACGCTTCCTTCAACTGTGGAAGCTCCAGGCAGTAGATGGGATCCGTGTGTTTGATGATGCTCACAGGTTGTTTGTCTGAAACACGAAAATTGATCGTTTAGATTATTAACCATGCAATACAATTCTCTTGGCCTACAACAAGACACAATGTCTCTAACACCCTCTTAAAGTCAAACTATACAGGGTGGAAAAAAAATATGGAAACGCTTTCACAACTTTTGTATGACTTCACCTATAAAAATGAAATCTTGTACATGATCATGGTTACAAAGAACATACTTTTTGAGTCTATTAGTGATAGTTCATGTTTTCAAAGGGACGACCCACGAGGAGTATAACGTAAATCTTCATCGTAAGTCTAGGTCAAGATTGGTATCAAATGAAAGGTCTATTCAAGAGAAATTAATTACCGCAAACCAGACTTTGAAAGTTTATCCTTTCCAGAGTAGTGGCCATTTAAATTTTAAAGTAACTAATTGGAACAATATTATTTCTCCACTACTTAACGGTTTTAAGTAGATTATTTTGATCAAAAACATTACTTTATGGAATACAATGATTAAAAAAAATTAAACTATCAAAATTATCTATGGAAAAAATAACATTGTTGTGAAAGTGTTTCCATATTTTTTTGTAACCTGTAGTTTATTTTTAAAGCTAGTATTCTTTTAATTCTAAAACAATGCAGCTGACATTTATTTATCATCATATTTACATTAAAAATACATGAGTTGGAAATATAAAGGTAAATGGATACATTGGAGTTATAAGATAATGTAAGATTGTGTCACACAGTCAAATGTAAAATGTATAAATCAAAGCAAAAAAAAAAAAAAAACAGTTGTTTGGTTGTTTTGATCAATTTCTATGACTTTGATTTCAATCAACCTTGTATGACAGATTCGTGTAGCTAGAAAACAAGACAATTTCTTCTTGTATAGTAAGGTTAAAAATTTATTAAAAGACAATTTTTCAAACACTGCTACTAGACACAGAGAATGGAAATTGGCTGTCAGTTCTTCGTCAGCAGGATTTCTCTTTTTGACATTTACTTGGCTCTGTATTTCCAGTGTTTACTAGATAGAATTCACTGGATTGAAACATACAGTTGATAATGTTGGTTAAACAACCCTTCAAATTGTTTACATTTTTATATAACGTACCTCAACATACTTGTGTTGTACTCAACACTTGCTGGTAGACAATTTTTTTTTTATTCTCTTGGTCCTTTTAAAGTTCCTGTGGAGGACCAACAGAATTATCAACTGTATGTTTCAATCCAGTGAATTCTATCTAGTAAACACTGGAAATACAGAGCCAAGTAAATGTCAAAAAGAGAAATCCTGCTGACGAAGAACTGACAGCCAATTTCCATTCTCTGTGTCTAGTAGCAGTGTTTGAAAAATTGTCTTTTAATCAATTTTTAACCTTACTATACAAGAAGAAATTGTCTTGTTTTCTAGCTACACGAATCTGTCATACATACTTGATCTGTCATACAAGGTTGATTGAAATCAAAGTCATAGAAATTGATCAAAACAACCAAACAACTGTTTTTTTTTTCAACTTTGAAAATCATAACACTTAACTCAACATTATTCAACTGTATAGTATGGGAGGAGCATTAGAAAAGTGGTTAAATCGTTGGTTTGTTAACTTATGATGTAATTGAAATAATCAATATACTTTAGTCTTTTTCTTTAATAAAAAAGAAGAGGCCAATATCCTTTTTAACCTTATTGTATGGAACTCTGTGCACAGAACTTATTGAGACAGAGTAAGGTGGAGAACCAGTACAGTACAAGATGAATATTACCTATAAAAACTTCCAATCAAAGCCAGCTTTCGAAGCTGTGCCTCAGTCCTAACAGTTCCAAAGTTCTGGTGCACATTTTTTTGGCCCTCACACTCCTAAATTGTGGGAAACGTTTTACTCAGTTCATACAATCCTAATGATATAATTGGTTTAAAATATAAATAACCAAACAAGTGGTTTAAAATCACTCATTATTTTGTTTTAACACTTATATGTGGTTGTTGTAATACCTGAAAAAGTTCTGTGGAAACCAGCATCATCTATCTCTGTGATGAGCATGTGTTCCTCAGAAATGCCGGTGTCCGATGCTAACAGCTCCCTCAGATCTCTCACGTCTGCATGAAGAGGAACCGACAACCCCAGCTTCACCTAAAAAAATCATTCAATTTGTGATTGAAACTAACGTGATAGTGGTTTAGTTAAGGAGCAAATTTCCAGTATTTACATTGAGAGTTACGAATGTGTATATGACACAATTTGGAGGGCTGCAAGTGTATTCAAAGGTCTTATCTATAAGCATGCTTATGCTTGGTGGAACGTAGAAAATACAGAAAGGGAGGGCATCTCTATTAGTGTATGACAGTAATATTAGTACAATGTCTAATATATGTGTATTTGGAATCATAGGCCAGCTGTGTTGATATAATGTAAGAACTGTAAGAAATAATTTCCCTTCAGATTAGAAATTTAGTAATAAACACCAGCCCTTAAAATTTGCTAAATAAATGACAATTACAAACAATTTTAATATTTTTATTACTGACACATGTTACAAGAAAGAATTTTTCAATTTAACATTACACTTTCACTTAACAAACATGTTCAACTGTCATCAAACAAATTAAGTTGTTTTACTTTTTTTCAATATTAGACTTGTAAGCTACGCTAATATGTTTTTGACCAACTTTAATTAAATGTGACTGGTATGCAATTACTGGTGGTGCAGTGCTGTAATCCAGCTACTTGAGAGCAAAGTGTTTGGGAGATTGTAAGTGATAGGTTCCATGCTCCGCCCTCTTAATACCGACATAGCGTCCGCTAAATGGTTGCCGTCAACGTGGACACTACTAGAGAAGTCTGGGTTGTTCATACTGGATGGTAGTCAAGGTTCGGATGTTGTGTAGGAAAGAGAACTGAGTGTCAGACTTGTCAATTAGCTGAAAATCAGACAAACACTACGTGGTTCGGATTCCACGTAAAGCTGTAGGTCCCTTAGTTGTCCTGGTTATTGGGTTATTAATAAATAGTCCTTTTTGAGCTAAGTCGAACTCAAATAGAAACAATGACTACACTCATTCACCCCTCATATTCACCCATATCTCTACGATTGGGGTCTTAGAGATGAATAATGAATTAATTATGGGATTTTTTTGGCTAAGGAACGAGATATATATATAGCGAAAATATTAGATTAATGATTATCAAATCCTGTCATCTCAGATGATGTTCTGTGTGTGTTAACCCTAGAAAGCCAACGTGTCACATTTCCTACGACTCACTTTTTGAAGTTTTCAAAAAACACCCCTTTATGCAGGTCAGATTGACTCGTTCATCTACTCTCGGGTCAAAGAGTATAGATACTCGAGTTTGAGCGTTTACTGCGTTGTAACCAGTGCACCTCAAAACATGAAAGTTACATCAACATTTCACAAATTTATTTATGTGTAATTACATGTAATTTAAAAATTTTTAATGAGATTTTTATTTATCCTTAAAACGGTTTGAGTGAGAAAAGTACCTGTTTTTTGGTGTTTTTAAGACAACGCCTGACTTAAAAAATTTTTAATATGAAAACTACTAGTCCAATCGTTATGAAAATTTAACAGCTTGTAGACCATATATTTTTACATCTAATTTGTTCATCCCAGAATTTTTACTCAATTAAAAAAAAAAAGTAAATTTTGTAAAATTATTTTATTTTTTTGATTGGTTGAAGTTAGAAATGTAAATAAAGGCTTAAAATGTAGGTCTTGATTCATACAAACACAATACTAAACCATAAATTAGATACGAGGTCTTAAAAAAATTAAACATAGGTGTAACTGAAGCGGTGCCATGATGTAGTGCCATGTGAAATCGGTACCGCTATGCAGGGAAAATTCCCGTCCGCAACTGGTTTACAAGGGCCAGGGGCTGCGGGTGCGCTAGTTAAGGTGAGTCATGGGCCGATCGCCCTTGGTTGGGTCATACTTACCCCAAACAAATGTGGCACATTATATACGCTATACAGCATTTAATTCTATACTGTGTATGTTTATTTGCATTTCCCATTTGAATATTTCTATTTGAAAGAAACAAAATAATATCATCGTAGGGTTTTTTGTAGCCGGATCTACCATTGTGTGGTACGGTGCCTGGTCAAGTACAATCGCCGATTTTTCAGGGAGTAGCCTCAAGACCTTTTCGAACCATTCTGCATAATGTTTAGCGTTCATTTCATTGTGATAATTTCCAGAATTCTTTTTCCCAATAAAACACAATTCAGCTCCAGGTAAAAAACCATCTTCACTGCCAATGTGCAATATTATTATTCTTTTCGTTGCTCCTGATGGTGTCTTGAAGCCTCCTCTGCAACCGTAGATTTGCTGAATACATCCTCTGTACTGGTCGTAATTGTTGAAGTTATTTTTCAATGATGTTAAAACATTCTCTACTCAACCATAAGACATCGTATGGTTTTGTCCATACCAAGTTTCGTCTGTGAAAAAGAGTTTGTATCCTTTTGATCTTAGGTCAAACATTTTTCTTAAATATGCATGACGTGAAGCAGCGATAGTTGTCGACTCCATTAAGATCGGTTTTTTATTCAGTTTCTTGAAAGAAAATCCTAATTTTTGTACAATTTTCGTAAGAGTTGTATTTTTTGACATTTTTTGTATCGTAAGATTTTTTGACATCTTTGGAAAATCTGTCAAGGTCTGGACTAATTTACTATTTAAGTTACTGATTGTAGGGTAGGTCTTATTTAGGTAAAAATCATAAATGGTTCGCCTTATTACTCCAAGAGTGAAATTGTCCAGCTTGATGCTTGGTCGGCCCGTCCGTACACAATGCTTCTTACTTGGTCCACCATTATCATCCTCTTGATTTTCCTTCATAGAAGCGCCGCACCTCTTCACCGTTGATATCGACTTTCCGATGCACTCCGAAACTGTCTGGTACACTGGGTAACGCTTGTCATTACTCTTAGTAGCTTCACTCTTGAAAAAACATATAGCACTAACAATGATCGCGATTTCACCATCAGACAGTTGAGCTCCTCTCGGCATCTTGACTGATGTGAACACAGAGAACAACACAGACAGAACGAGTTAAACTGAGTCCAAACTTGATGAGTAATAGTTCCATTTTCACAAAAGTATGCCACATTATTGTTTGGGGTAAGTATGACTCAACCAAGGGCGATCGGCCTTTGACTCACTTCCACTAGCGCACCCGCAGCCCCTGGCCCTCGAAAACCAGTTGCGGCCGGGAATTTTCCCTGCATAGCGGTACCGATTTCACGTGTCACTGCATCACGGCACCGCTTCAATTATACCTAAGTTTAATTTTTTTTAAGACCTCGTATCTAATTTATGGTTTAGTATTGTGTTTGTATGAATCAAGACCTACATTTTAAGCATTTATTTACATTTATAACTTCAACCAAACAAAAAATAAAATAATTTTATAAAATGTATAACATCTTTTTTTTAATTGAGTAAAAATTCTGGGATGAACAAATTAGATGTAAAAATATATGGTCTACAAGCTAGTAGTTTTCATATTAAAAATTTTTTAAGTCAGGCGTTGTCTTAAAAACGCCAAAAAACAGGTACTTTTCTCACTCAAACCGTTTTAAGGACAAATAAAAATCTCATTAAAAATTTTTAAATTACATGTAAATACACGTAAATAAATTTGTGAAATGTTGCTGTAACTTTCATGTTTTGAGGTGCACTGGTTACAACGCAAACTCGAGTATCTATACTTTTTGACCCGAGAGTAGTTCTGTTCCTAATTAGTTCGACGATGAATGGGTGCATTGCTATCAGTCGCTTAGCAGCTGTCAAAGTGGTTATTTTCGTCCTTTGCTTGTAAGATATACTATATTTTAGCTTTCATTATCGTTTTATCTAAAAAGTGTTGTATATCGTAGATATAGTTTTTGTGGTTCAAAGTGTATATAATTGGTTATAGTGTTAAGTGGACCTTTATTTGTTTACTTTCCATTTTGTAAAAATTATTTATAAAATGGAAAGAAGTATGTTGAGTGGGACTAAATAAAATTTAAAATATTTGGATAATTGTTTGAGTATAAATGATGTTTTGAAACACCTCTGTAATTTCAATATGTAACATGGTACAAAAAATCTCTATAACCATCTATAACCACCTCAAGAAGGAATTTTGCAATGGACATACACTTTGAACCCATAAAACCTTGGCTTCAGCACCGCATAAATTATCCTACCATACAACGGAAACTCTGCCAATCAATTGCAGATATATTGAAAGCAGCTCTTTCTCAAGCTAATGTGAACATTCCTCAGAGCGACCGAAGAACATGTACATTCCCACAAAATGGAGTATGACGTCACTCTTGCTGTCGTTCTGCCAGGGCAATCTGTGCGGAGCATCGGGGAAAGTGCTTTATCTACTATACAGATGAACTTTAATTTCAAACTGAGTTCTGAAATGTCTCTTTAGATGTTGTGTAACACTTTTTATATGTTGAAAAATCTCATTTTGTAAAATTAAATTTTTTGTGCAATTTTAAAAATTTGTTGTTATTTTTACGATACTTTAGCTTTAAAGTAACTTCTTCAACATGTTAGCTTTCTAGGGTTACCATATATCACGTTCAGTTACACTATCAAGTCCTCCAAAACTTATTTGCTGGGTGAAACTGGACATAAACATTAAAAGTACAAAGGGCAGAAATTATCGAACCATTAGCTTAATTTGATTGTAATCTTCACTGCCCAAAATAAGAGCTGCTAAATAAAGGAGTTGCTACTTCTCAGGAATAGTTTTATATTTGAAACACAAGCCAACACAATAGAAACACACATTACGGGTCATACTATAGTAAAAACGCTAGTGAAGGACATGTTTTTAATGGCTTTCAAAGGCCATAAAAACAAGACTCAAACGTAATTAATTATAAAAAATAATTACTTACAAAGCAATAACTACAACGTTAAAACATTGTATTATTAAAAACAACACAGGCAACACTTTTTTGATCTAACTATCTATGCTGAGACATATATCTACAAGCAATGTTTTCTCTCTCTCTCTCTTAGTAAATGAAATGAACGGTTGTGCTTCACACCAATTACCAATTCAAGACTGTCATCAAGAGTTTGTAGTTGGGCTGTATTTGTGAACAAAGTGATAAGTAGAGTATATCTACACAGTGAATTGTGAGAGGGACATAATGAAACTGGATACTTAAGTGTTACTGCAACCACAATTAGTGACAACAATATAATGGTATTACATTATTATCATTAGCTTAATTTAGATTAAAGCATATCACATAAGTAGCTGAAACTATGCGTGGGTGAAAGAACGGCTGCCAATATTTGTAATATCCAACTATACATTGTTAATAGTACATACTAAACTATCATAAAAACTGTACAGAGCTCACATTTTTTATACATCCTATATTTAACACATTTTCAACTGTCACAGACACACAAAAATTTAAGAGACAACTAACTGAGAATCTATTATATTTGAGCCGTTAAATTAACCCTTTAATTTCCATTCCATGACTAAACGAAAGTCTCTTTTTTGATATGAAACAGTTAATTTATGAAACGCCAACTTTGATTCTTATAAAGGAAATTTTTTCATCTAATACTAATATATTCCTTCTAAAATGACTAAGAAATTTGAGATATTTTTTTCTATTAAATTTCTATTCATTAAATATCAATCAAGTGTTAATTATTTTCAAAATGTACACTGTAAAAAAATTTTAACCCATTATTAAAAAAGGTTTTTGGGTATAAACGTTCAAAATCCAAAATTTTAAAAAGTTTTCTTTTTCGGGAAATACATTTTTTTAAACAAAAATTAAAAATTTGTAAAAATATTTGGTTTTTGCCCAAAAGTTTGTAAATTGGGCCCAGCCACAGAATTAAATAACCTAAAGACCAGGAAAAAAATTCCTAAAAAACCTTTTTTTTGGGTGATTTTGCAAAAAGTTTTTTAACTGGTTTTTAAATAAAACATTCTTAGAAATTTAAATTTTATGGGTTAACCAATTAAACCAAAATTTTAAAATAACCTTCTGAAAAAAGTGTATTAAAATAAAAAAACTTATGGTTTAAATAAAAATTTTCCAGTATTTAATAGTTTAAAAATGGGTTCCCCAAAAAAATTCCTCAAAAAACCCTTTTATTCATTTCTTAAACAATAAATTTTTACCTTTTAAAAAATTTTAACCATGTTTTAATATTTTTTTAAATTAAAAAGATAAAAACCTCAATTCTTTTGAAATTTAATTTTCATGGAAATAATAAAATTAAAGAAAAGAGGGGAAAACTTTTTCATAAAAAAATTCGTTTTGGTTTAAAATATAAAAGTTTTTTTTTAAAATTTAAAATAAAAAAATTTTTAAAATTAATAAAATTTTTTTAAACAACAAACATAAAAAAAATCCCTTTTAGAATTTCCATTAAAGGTTTTACAACATTTTTTAAACTTTTTCCAAAGACTTAAATTTTTTGGGGTTAAAAATTAAAAAACGTAAAATTTTTAAAAGACCCTAAAAAGTTTTTAAAAAAAATTTTTAAAATTCTTTTTTCCAAATGATTTTTTAAGGCCCTTAAAATGGGCAAAAGTTTTTTAAGGAAATTTCCATTTAGAATCGCTTTTTTGGGCCCCTGACTAAAAAAAAAGGTTTGGATTTGGGGGGGAATTTTAAAAATACCAAGGGGAATTTTTTAAAAATTTTCAGAAAAAACTTTCCCATCTGGAACCCAAGGGGCTTTTTAAACCCAAAAAACCCCTCGACCCTTTTAATTCCCCAAAAGAGTTTGAAATGTTCCCCTTAAATTTTTCCTTCCCAGATTTTTAAATGGTTTAATTTTTAATTTTTTAAAATTAAAAATAAAGGAATTTAATTTTTTTTTAAAGGAAGCAAAAGATTTTTAAACCCCGTTTGGGGAAGGAACAATAAAATCCAATTATAGGAAAACATTTTGAAAAACCCCTTTTTTAATTTGGTTTTCTAAATTTTAACAAAAAAAAATTAAAAATTTAAATTTAAAAATTTTAAAATATTAATTAAAAGGGTTTAAAAAAATT
This sequence comes from Stictocephala bisonia, assembly GCA_035578905.1. NCBI lineage: Eukaryota > Metazoa > Arthropoda > Insecta > Hemiptera > Membracidae > Stictocephala > Stictocephala bisonia. The sequence continues at coordinate 27,812 of JAQJVL010004371.1, read as the reverse complement.
TTAAAAAACCTCCCTAAAACCATTCATGAAAAAATTTTTATTAAAAGATTTTTTAAAAGTAAAAATTTTTCTTTTTGATAGTAAATTTTAGTTTTAGATATTTTGGGAAAGTTTTTTGGGAATTATCCCTTCCCCTTTTTTTACTTACAAAAAAAAATTTTTTTTTTAAAAAAATTATGTAAAGTTTGTTTTTTTAAAAAAATGAAAATGAAATACGAAAATTTTATTTTTAAATTATTTTGTTACCCCCAAAATTCAAAATTTACCCCCAAAGGAAAAAATTTTAATTATTTTTTAAAAATAATTTACCCCAATTCCATGAAATTTTTAAAATAACAAGGAGTTTGAACATTTTAACCTTTTAAATGCTGAAATTTGGCCCCTTGTGTGTTAGGTGTCCTAAAAAACCCCCTTTAACTTGGGGCCCATTTTCCCGTTTTGGAGTGAAAATAAATAAAAAAAAAACCCCAAACCATTTTTTTATAAATAAACCTTTCCTTGATTTAGGGGTGTTTTGGGGAAAAAAATAGGGGAATTTAAATTTTCCAAACCCAAAATTTAATATAATTTAAACCCAATTTTCAATGTACTAAAAGTTTTATGGGGTTTCCCATTAAACAAATTTTCGAAATCAAGTTTGAAAATAATTCTCAAAATTAAATTTTTTTAAAAGAAAAATTCCTTTTAAAAAAATATTCCAAAACATCGTTGACCAGAAAAAGGGCAAAAATTTGGGTTAAAAAAGATCATTTAAAAATGATCATAACCTTTACAAAAAAAAAACCCCTTTTTGGAAACCCTTGTTATACCCCGGAAAAAATACCAAAAAAAGTGAAAGGATTTAACCGGGAAAAACCCCATTTTCGGAAAAAAACCACAGTTTTTTCCAATAAACAGTTTGAGGCCCAATTCCTGGGTAAAAAACCCAATTAGTTTGGCCCAATTTTAATTCCCCATTTCAAAGGTATTTTAGGGGCCCTGGTTGGGGGAAAAAATTTTTGGTTAAAAAACTAAAAAAAAGCCCCAAAAGGACCTTTAAATTTAAAATTAAAAATATTTTGGAAATTTTAATCTTTTTGGGCCAATGAAAACCCCAACTAGGATAAAAAGCCCACGATTTTTAAAGGGTTTTTAAAAAGGTAAGTTTTTAGGACCTGACCTTCCCTTGGTGAAAAAGACGTTTACAAAAAAAAAACCCTCTTTCGCCTCGACCCTTTTAACCCTCCAATTTCAAAAGTAATTTTAATACCGGGGACTTTTTTTGGGAAAAATTTGGACAATAGGAAAAAAAGCCCAAACAAAACCAAAATTTAAAAGGAATGTAAATTGCCGGTTTTAACAAAACTTTTAAAATTTCCCAATTTTAAATACAAAGGTTTGATTTTTAAAATTTTAAAATTAAATTTTTTGAAAAAATTAAGAGGGAAAAACCCCCTTTAGGGATGGGACAAAAAATTTCCTTAATTTAAAAAGAAACTGAAAAAAAGGGAAACCCCCAATTTTTATTTTGGGGGGAAGGATGTTTTTTAAATGAAAGGGAAAAAACTAATTAAAAGCAAAAAAAAGAAAACCAAAAATTAAATTTTTTGAATCAAAATTCAATGGAAAAGGGGGTTATATTTAAATTATTAACAAAAAACCCCTTCCTTTAAAAATTTTCATGATTTTTTAAAATTTAAAAAACCCCAAAGTTTTCACAAAAAATTTTTTGGAAAAAATTAACTTGGTTTTGTGGAAAATTTTAAAACCTTTTTGCTTTTTGGGAGAAAAAAACTTAATGGGGAGGGGTTTCCTGGGGGAAACCCTCAAAAAAACCCCAATTCGGGGAAACCAAAAAATGTTTTTGGGAAGCCAAAAACCCCAAGGGAAATGCCTTTGGTTGTCCCCTGTTTAAAAACAAAACCCAAAGTGGGGTTGCCCGTGGAAAATGGGGAAAATTTTTATTTTTTGTTTAAATTTAAAAAACAGAATGAAAAAAGGGAAATTCCTAACTTAATTTTGCATTTTTTAAAAATTTTTTTGGGCAAACCCAAAAAAAATCCCCAGAATAATTTAATTTAATTCAAAAAAAACCCGGTTTCCCCTTTTAATTTTTTTTTTTAAAAAGGGAAAAGGTTAAATTTTCCCAACTGTTTTAAAACTTTTTGGGAAAAAACTTTGGCAAAATTCAACAAAAATTAGTGAACTTAACAATTTAAAATACAATATCTATTGTCCAATAATTACTTCATAATTAATACTGAATGTTGTAATATGAATACCTATGTAATACAGGGTATATAACTAATATGCAGTCAGATCTAATCTTTCAGAAAAAAAAAAACATTAATACCCAGATTTAAAAAACGAGTAAACCTTTTGTATAAACATAAAACTAAAAAAGACAAAAACAAAATACCAAATCATTTTTATCTTTCAAATCAGAGACACGTTCCAAAAACATATGATTAAAGGGTACATAAAAACCCGTTTGGGCGGGTTTTTTCGTACGCCTTGATAGACAGTTGCCATATGACTCATCTTTTCGGAAAGGGCGAAAATTTCCCCCTCCACCGCTACCCCCCAATAAAAAGCCAATTCCAAGGGCCTGCCATCCGTAATGCCCAGTCTAACCAATAAAAAGGAACGGGAAACAGCTCGCCTCGTACGCCGGGCCCTTACAAAAAGGCCGTCCGGGGCTGCCTGAACAGACCTGTAAAAACCCAAGGGGGAAAAAGAGGCGCACTAAAAAGGGCCTTTGGTGGGAGATGAATTTTTTAGCCCCCGGCCTACAAAGGCCCAGGGGGCCCTTTGGAACGGCCCCTTTTCAAAAGGAACACAACAAAAAGGGCTATCCGTGCCCGGGACAATGGCCGCCTGTTTTCTCGAAAACACTGGCCTTGGGAACTGGGCTTTAATATGTTACACTGTACTGCAGTTTAATTTTAAGAATGTTGATAATTAATTTTTGTGCTCATTACATAATGTACAAGCTTATGTTTTACATTGTGTCTATTGTCTGTTGTCATTTATTTAACGTGCGTAAGAACTATTAATAAGTTTCCAGCGATATAAGTGTGAGTGGGTAAATTCTCTATAATCCATCTATTCTCCAATCCGTCACAGCCGCGGTCCTGACCCTAACGAAAAATAGGGTTTCTACTGTATCTCACTATAAAATGTATTATATTTTCTAATACTAAAGTTTTTCAATTGAGCTACTGAGGCTTATTTTCATTATTTAAGACAAATTATTCTATTTAAGTGTTTTACTATTTAAATAATGATTTACTTTGTTATGTAGATTATTTTGTTTCATATTTTCAAATATTTATCTTAAACCTTTGAGGACGATAGCCCGATCCGACAGCCCGCCAAGTTATTTTTGCGTAATTATTTTCGTAGTCATCGAAAACAGTTTGTATGAATGTCAAACTGTTCTAAAAGAGTTGATATAAGTGTTGATATAAATTAATTACCTGTACTAAACAAATAATCATGTAAAATATCGTTATTCTTTGGAATGAATCAGCTGACCGTATATGTTGATGTTGAGCTAAATTCCGTAAATTAGCTCTAACTTTTTTTATTATTACTATATTTTGATGAAATTTGCTACACATGTTCATTTTTAAATTCTAAACAAAATAAAAGGGGTCCTACAGTTAAAATGTTTCTAGTTTATGCTCCAGCAGAAGCTGAACTTGAAATATAATTAGTAATTTTTAATGTATAATCTCAAAAATAATATACTATACATCACACCAACCCACTGTAGTATTTTTTTCTGCAAAGGGCAAGTATTTCTTAAGATTTTGATAGAAAAATTATTTAAATATCTTACATATTACTATAGCTATAACATTTTTCTCTGAATGTCTGCAAAATCACATTTTTGAGTGCGGTCTTTTTCACATACAACTATTTAAGTCATACAAAATTTGTTGCACAAACCGAAAAATTTTCAAAAATTGTACAGTCCTCATAGGGTCATAAAATATGACTATTTATTATTCTGATGTGGGAACAATTATTTTGACTGTGAATTATTAGACTCGATAAAAGGTTTCTAAACAAAACTTAGGAAACGTTCTGGGATTGTAATCTTGCAGATTAAAACCAATGATCAATTGTTTGTAATTTAAGAATCTATTTATTTCCCTCCTCCCAGTGCAGCTTCAATGCCTTCTGCAACCACATAAAATCCAATTGCTTAAAACAGTTTTTCTTAAATTTGTAAAAAAAGTTCATTATGGCTCGATTAAGTTTGTTAATTATAGAAAGCTTTGTTGTTTTAGTGTTCTGGTATGTGTATGAATTACTATTTCTTCAATCGAACATTCATCCTATTCTATATTTATGTTATCCCACAATTTAGCAGGACATTCACTGGTCAATTCCATGACATTCTCACAGTCTAGATGAAATAGATCTTACAAGTACTGTACCATAGATGTAACACCTACCTGCCGTGGTTGCTGAGAGGTGTAAAGCACAGAGACGATGACGGCACGGTATTGATCCTGAGGCACTGGCACACTCACACAGAGGAAAGGATCAAAGGTGTTGCTCTGTCTCTTGCACCGAGGACATGTCAGCGACGATCGAAACTGGGCTTGGAACACAGCGTGGACAAAGCTGTCGTTGCAGCGCATATGGTTGGCCAATGTCTCAGCTGCAACAATGTCGTCCGGCCGCCCAAATGAGTTCTGTAACATAAAATCAATGGTGTGAGTGTACATGGGATACATTTAATAATCTTTTACTGGTGCAATTTGAATTTGACATACATCATGATCAGTTATAGTTTTCCTATTATAAATCTTATATAATCCAAATATTTTGATTATAACAAATGACATATACCATAAATCACTTTAATAAGACAACCAGGGCCTTGTAATGTGAAATGGTTGGAGGGATGAACCATAAAGATTTTAAGACTATGCGGAACTTGTACGTCAGATATTTAAGAGATAAGTAAAGAGCAGCTCATAGGTAACTATGTGGAAGGAAGAATGGTATGGAAAAGGGCTACCTAAAACATGGCTGGACATTTGATAGGATATAATATAGGTGTGAGGGAGCCCCACTTACTGTATAAAGGGGTTGGTAGAAGTACTATTAAAAACTATGTGAACAAAAAAGTGGGTGGATAGAAAGGAAATTGAGAAAAAATATGTAAGCAAATGACAAATTGAAAGTTTTGTTGAGAATAGAAAATGTATTAAACCTGTGCGGATCAAGCTAAAAATAAAAAGGAAAACTATAATCCAAATCAATTAATTTACACGTTTAGAAATCATTACTTTATTTTTATCCAATTTAAAAAATTTATTTTATTTTGATTAACACTAAAACAGTTTCAAACTATGCTAACTATTTCAAATAATGAATAAATAATAATTAAAAAAATAGTGGATTAATTTTATACTTCCATGGATTATTTATTAATATTTAGTGACCATAAAGAGAGAGCTTGAAAACTACACAATAATAAAAGCAAAAAATTACTTTGGAAAAATTAAATTTAATTTTTTTTTATTTTTTAAAAAAAAATTTAAAAAAAAAATTTTTTTGAATTAAGAAAAAAAAAAGGTTCCCTTTTCGGGGAAAAAATTTTTTTTTTTGTAAAAAGGGCCAAGTTATCCGAAATTGTTTACCAAAATTTTTAAAAAAACCTTTTCCAACTTTTTTTTAAAAATTACAAAACAATTTTAAAAAAGGGGAAGAACAGGCTAGGGGAATTATTTAAAACATTGCAAAGGTTTTGTATAAAAAATTTTGAAATACCCTTAAAATTTTAATTTCCAAAAAAGGTAAGAATTCGGGTTTTTAATAAAAAAAAAAAGAATTTTTAATTACCTTAATTTTTTTTTAAAAAGGAAAAAAAAAAATTAAAAAAATTGGGGGTTTTTCCTTTCCTAAATTTTTTTAAACCCCAAAAAAGGGAAAAAAATTTAAAAATTAAAACCTTTCTAAAAAAGTTTTTAAAATTTAACCAATTTTTTAAATACTTTTTTTTTGGAGCCTTCCGCTCCCAAGATGCGGGCCAAAATTAAAAAAAATTAAAAAATTTTCCAAAATGAAAAATTTTGGGAAAAAAAAAAAACTTTAAAGTTGTTTTGGGGCCCTTTGGAAAAATTTTTTTTTCTTTTGGGGAAAAATTTTTTTTTAGGAAAAATTTCCAAAAAAAACAAGAAAACTACCAAAAAAAAAAATTTTTTTTTTTTTTTCAATTAATTTAATTTTTAAAGTTTTTTCCGTTTGGAAAGAAAAAATGGGCGAAAATATTTAAAAAAAAAAAGGGCCCAAAAATAAAGGTTGTGGGGAGGAAAAAAAAAGGTAACGGGCCTTGGTTTAACTAGGTTAAAACTTGGCTTTCCTTTTCAGAAAGACCTTTATTTAGAATAGCCAAAAAATGGTCAGGGCATAACTAAGGGGGACCTAAAAAAGCTTTTCCCTTTTTTTTATTTTTTTCCGGGAAATGAAAAAAAAAAGGTTTTTTTTCCCTATTTTCCCAGTTTAAAAATTCTTTTGGAAACCCCTTTGAAAAAAAAACTCCCCCCCGGGGGGGGGTTTTTTTCCAAGGAATTTTTTTATTTAATAACCCTTTTTTAAAATAAAATAATTTTTTAAAAGGGGGTATTAATTTCCCAAACCCAAAATTTTTTCAAAAGGGGGGAAAAAAAAAATTTATAATTAACCTTAATACCCTAACAAGACAAGAAATCCCAGAAAATTTCCCCCCGAAAGTTGGAGGGAAGAAAAATTTTTTTAAATTTGGGAAAAATTTGCCTTCATTTTCCGTGCCCAAAAAATCCAATTTCAATCTACCACGGCGAGGGAAAACCCCAAAATTTTTTAAGGGGGCCCAAATTTTAAAAATTATAAAAAAAGGGGGCTTAAAAAAAAACCCTTAATTCCCCATTAAGGGGCCCAAAATTCCAGAATGGGTTAAAACCAAAAAAACCATCCCCCTAATTAAAAAAACCTTTTAACTGTGTGAAATTAAATATCTTTGGGGGGTTGTTCCCAAAGGGAAAAAAACGTTCACAAAAAAAAGGAATTTTTTTAAAACAAAATTAAATTAAAAAAATATTCCCCAAACCCCGGGGACGGGGAAAACGTTTCCCTTAATTTTAGACCCTTTAAAAAAAAAATGGTAATGAAAAGCCCACCCCCAATTAAATTTAAAAAAAAATTAAAACCCAATTGGCCAACCCAAAAGGAGTTGGGGGGTTACCCCCGGAAAAAAATGAGCCCCACCAAACCCTTTCCAAAACCTTTAGGGGGTAATTTTCCTTTCCCAAGGGGGGTTAAAAAAGCCCCAAAAAAGGGGCCCAAACAACCCCCCTTTACCCCTTCCCCCCAAAACGGGATACCCCAACCCTTTTCAATTTAAATTTTCCCAAAAAACAAAAAGGGTAAACCCCTTTGGGGATTCCCCAATTAAATATTTTCCCAACTGGGGGAATTGGTTCCCAAAAAAAAATTTTTAAAATTTTTGACCTTTTAACCTAAAATAAGGAAAAAATTTGTTGATTGTATAAAACTGGGGGTTTTAAAGTTTTCCCTTTTTGGGTGTTTTTTTCTTGGATAAGTAAATTTTGGAAAATTTAAAAACCTGAATTTTTCCCGGGGTTAAAACAAATTTTCCTTTAAGTTTTACCTTAGGAAAAATCAATTAAAATAAATTTAGGGCGTTAATTTAAAAAAAAGTTTTTTAATTTAATAAAAAAAACCAAAACAAGAAAATGATTTAAAGGGGAAATTCCCCACAAATAGTTAGGGGGAACTTTTCCCCTTTTGCCCTTAATTTATTTTTTTTAAAACCCAAATTAAAATGACACAAATTTTTAAATTCTTTTTAATTTTTTTTTTAAAAAAATTGGGGGCCCAAAAAACCCCTTAGAAATAAAAATTAAAAGGGGCGAAAAAATGTGTAGTGGGGTTAAACAAAATTATAAAATTTTTAACTAAATAAGGGTTCAAACAGTTTTAAAAAAGGGGGAACCCCCAATTTATTTAAAACCCAATGTTTTTGGAAGAAAACCCAAAGAAAAAAGGTGAAATTTTTTGGAATCCTTGAAGGTTTTATATGGGCCTAATTTTGGGTTTAATTGGAAAAGTTAAAATTACTCCAAGTTTCCTCAATTCCGTTTGGCCATTCCTTTTCCGACAAAGCCTTGCAAAAAAAATAAAAAACCCAAAAGGAATAAAAATTTTTTCCTTCCTTTTTTAGTTTCCATTTTTTGGGGCAAAAAAAATTTAAAAAGGGAAAAAACCAAAGGGTTTTGGTTTAAAAGGGACCAAGAAAAAAGACCCTTTTCCCGCCTAAAAATTCCCCCAAATATTTTCCCCAAAATAGCCTTTTTTGGGAAACTTCCCTTAAAAAAGGGTTTCAAACTTCCAATTATTTTTTTAAAAATATTTTCCCCTTGGAAGGGTGTTTTTTTTAAATTTGTTTTTGAGGGAATTTAAAAAGGGGGGTGTTGGACACCTTAAATTCCTTCAATGTCTTTTTAAAAAAATTTTTCAATGTAAAAAAAATTAAATTTAAAAAATTTTAAAAACACGAAATAAAAAATTTTTCCCTTTCTCTTTTTAATTTAAATGACCAAAAAGGGGTTTTAAAAAAAATCCCCCAAAAAAAAACCAAAAAAAAAAAATTAAAAAGGGAAAATTAAATGGGAAAAGGGGTTCAATCCCCAACCACAAAAAAAATTTAAAACCTAAAATTTTTCTTGTGAAATAAGATTCAATCTTTAAAAAATAAGAAATTTAAAACACTTTTTTAAATAACCTTAACCCAGAAAAAAAATTTAATTAATTTGGGGAATTGAGGAATAAAAAATTTTTTTAACCTTTTCCTTATTTGAAAAAAATTTAACAATTTTCTTTATGTTTTAACAAAGTTTGGGGTTTTTAACTCCCAAAAAGGGGGCTAAACCAAATTTCTCAAGGGTTTATTTTAATTTCCCCGGGAAAAAAGTAGAATTATTTTGTGACCCCAACCCCCAAAGGCCCCAGGTTAAAATGTAAATAATTTTAAAAGGGATGTTTTTATTTTAAGCCTATTTTATAAACCTGTTTTTAAAATTTTTTTTTTCCTTAAAAATTTTGGGTTTTCCAAATTAAAAAGCTGATTTTTTTTTTAAAGTAAATGTTGGAATTTGGCCCAAAAAGGTCTTATTTTGGTAAGTAGATAAAAATTTTTCTTTTCCCCCAAGGATTTGCTACTAAAGTTGTAGTTTCTCAACTCAAAATGCTAAATCAACACCAAGGACCTTCAGGTGCAATTTGTCTATCTGCCATTTCAAGAATCGAACCCAAGATCCAAAGCTCTAGAGGCTAGGAACTTACCTTACCAACTGGCCGCCTTTGATTTATTAGACTTTATTTCATAATTGTTGTGTTAATTTATGGCATCTTTATATGAAAACAATTTTTTTAGTATTAATAAAACAAAAAAGCAACACTAAAAATTCTAATTTATTAAAAAATAACCAACAGTTAAACAATTAAACGCTTTTAGCCATTTTTTTAAGTTTAGGATGTTATAGCTATACAAATCGTACATAGAACAGATTACAAAACAGAGGGAAAATTAAATTACATGACTTTCAAATTTTCTCTTCAATAACACCTTTTTAACAAACATTTTAAAAAGAAAATTTTCAATGCGGGGAGGGTTTAATAGTAGACATGTCAAAATTTTTATTCAGACCAAAAAATTTTGAGGTTGGGAAAATTCTATTTAAACGGGAAAAATCCCTTAGTTGCCCTAGATATTGGGCTATTAATAAATGTTCCTTTCTGAGCTAAAAATTAATTATTTTAACAAGAAACCTATAAACTCATCCCCACATATCCTACACTCATGAAATTTAAAATTCATGTTTTTTTTGCCTTGGGTAAAAATAGGCACAAAGTTGCTTGGGTTTTTTTCCCCCCGGGGTATCCCAAATTAAATTAAAATATACCAAATCCCGTCTTTGTTTTTGCGTGAAATGTTCCTTTGACACATTAAAGAATTTAAGATATCATTGGAGATTTACAGCTATAAAACAGGAAAAACCCTTAAACAGGATGAATCAAAGGAAGACCCAAAAACTTTTTGTATAAACAAGCATGTACCACCCCGGTGTTTTTTTTGTCAACAATTAAAAAGCCCCAAGGGAAAGAGAACTGCCCAATAAGGGAATCGACTCAGCATTGTTTTGCATTGTTTGATAAACTTACATAAAGGGATTACACCATATAATAAAACCCTTTATATTTTTAAAGATTCAAAACTATCAATAAGAAAATTTTGTGCAACTACATGCAATTGACTTCTTGAAACCAAAATTTGGTTTCATAAATTGATATAGGACTAAACATTCCTACAAAAAATCATATGATTTTTGACTCATGAGGCCCAATTGTTTTGTTTATTCACGGTTTTTTTTTTTGGGGGGGGGGGGAAAAGGGGGTTTTTTTTTTGGGGGGGGGGGGCCCCCCCAAAATTTTTTTTGTTTTTAAACCCCCCCCCAGGCCCAAGGGCCCTTTTTAATTTTTTTAAAATTTTAAAAAAAAAAAAAAAAAAAAAAATTTAGAAAAAATTTTTCCCAACAACCCCCCAAAAAAACCCCCTTTTTTAAAAATTAAAAAAATTTCCCCCCAAAAAACCCTTTTAAAAATTTAAAATTTTTTAAAAAATTAAAAAAAAATTTTTTTAAGTTTTGTTTCCCGGGAAAAAAAACCAAAACCCCCCCCCCCCTTTTTTTCCTTTTTTTCCCCCAAAAAATTTTTCCTTTTTTAATTTTAAAAACCCCCCCCAAACCCCCCCCAAAAAAAACTTTGGGAAAAATTTTTCCCCCCCCCTTTTTTTTTCCCCGGCAATTTAAAAGGGGGGGGTTTTTTTAAATTGGGGGGGACAGTTAAAAATTTTAAACCCAAAGGGGTGAAAAGGGGAAAAATTTTTAAAAAAAAAAAAGGCAAAAATTTTTTTTTTAAATTTAAAAAAAAATTTTTTTGTTAAAAAATTTTAAAATTTGGGGTTTTTTTTGGGGGGGGGGGTTTTTTTTGTTTTGGGGGAAAAAAAAACCCCCCGTTTAAATTAAAAAAGGGGGGGCCCCCTTTTTTTTTCCCTTTCTTTTTTGGTTTTAAAAAATAAATTTTTTTCCCAAAAAAATTTTTAAACCCTTTTTTCCCTTAAAACCCTTAAAATTTTTCCCCAAAAAAAAATGGGGGAAAAAAAAAAAAAAAAAAAAAAAAAAAATTTTTTGGAAAAAATTTTTTTGGGGGCCCAAAGGGGTGGATTTTAAAAAACCAAAGGGAAAAAAATTAATTTTTTAAAATTGGAAAAAAAATTTTTTTTTTTAAATTTAATTTAAAAACCCAAAAAAAAAAAAAAAATTTAAAAAAAATATATTTTTAAAAAAAAAAAAAAAATTTTTTTTTTCAAAAATTAAAAAAAAAAAAAAATTTAAAAAACAAAAAACAAAAAAAAAAAAAAAAAAAAAAATTAAAAAAAAAAAAACCCCCTAAAAATTTTTTTTTTAAAAAAAAACCCCCCCCCAAATTTTTTTTTTTTAAAAAAAAGGAAAAAAAAAAAAACAAATTTAAAAAAAAGAAAAAAAAAAAACCCCAAAAAAAAAAATAATTAAAATTTAAAAATTTCCCCCCCCTTTTTTTTTTTAAAAAAAAAAAAAAAAAAAAATGAAAAAAAAGAAAAAAAAGTTTGAAAAAAAGGGTTTTTTATTAAAAAGGGGTTTTAAAAAATTTTTTAAAATTTTTTTTTTCTTAAAACCCTTTTTTTTTTTTTTTAAAAAATTTTTAAAAAAAAAATTTTATTTAAAAAAATTTTTTTAAAATTTTTTAAAAAAAAACCCAAAAAAAAAATTTTTTTTTAAAAAATTTCTTTAAAAAATTTTAAAAAATTTTTTTTTTTTTTGTCAGGAAAAAAAGGGAAAAAAAAATTTTTTTTAAAAGAAAAAAAAAAAAAATTTTTAAAAAACCCTTAAATTAAATTTAAAATTAAAAAAATTTAAAAAAAAATTAAATTTTTTAAAAAACTTTCCCCAAAAAAAAAAAAAGGGGAAAAGTTTTTTTAAAAAAAAAAAACCCCAAAAAAACCCCAAAAAAAAAAAAAAAAATTTTTTTTAAAAAAAAATTAAAAAAAAAAAAAAAGGGAAATTTTAAAAACAAAAAAAAAATTTTTAAAACCCAAAAAAAAAAAAAAAAAAAAAATTTTCCTTTTTTAAAAAAACCCCCAAAAAAACTTTAAAAATTTTTTTTTAAAAAAAAGGGAAAAATTTTTTAAAAAAAAATTTTTTAAAAAAAATTTTTTTTAAAAAAAAAACCCCAAAAAAAAAAAAAAAAAATTTTTTTTTTTTTTTTTAAAAAAAAAAATTTTTTTTTAAAAAAAAAAAAATATTTTAAAAAAAATTTTTAAAAAAAAATTTTTTTTAAAAAAATTTTTAAAAAAAAATTTTCCTTTTTTAAAAAAAAAAAATTTTGGGGGAAAAAAAAAAAAAATAAAAAATTTTTACAAAATTTAATTTTTTAAAATTTCTTCAAAAAAAAAATTTCCCAAAAACCCCCCAAAAAAAAAAAAATTTTTAAAAAAAATTTAAAGGGAAAAAAAATTTTTTTTCGGGGAAATTTTTTCCCCAAAAAAATTTAAAAAAAACCCCCAAAAAAATTAAATTTTTTTTAAAAAATTTTTTTTTAAAAAATTTTTTTAAAAAAAAAAAAATTTTTTTTCAAATCAATTTAAAAAAATTTTTTTTTTAATTTAAAAAAAAAGGGTTTTTTTTTTTAAAAAATTTTTTTTTTTTTTTTTTTAATTTTTTTAAAAAAAAAAAAAAATTTTTTTTTTTTAAAAAATTTTTTTTTAATTTTAAAAAAACCTAAAAAAAAAAAAAAAAAAATTTTTTTTTTAAAATTTAAAAAATTTTTTTGGGGAAAAAAAAAACCCCCCTTTTTTTTTTAAAAAAAATTTTTTTTTTTAAAAAATTTTTTTTTAAAAAAGGAAAAAAAATTTTTTCCCCCCTTTTTTTTTTTTAAATTTTTAAAAAAATTTTTTTTTTTTCCCCCTTTTTTTTTTTTAAAAATTTTTAAAAAAAAAAATTTTAAAATTTTTTTTAAAAAAAAATTTTTTTTAAAAAAAAGGGGCCTTTTTTAATTTTTTTTTAAAATTTTTTAAATTTTTTCCCCCCAAAAAAAAAAAAAAAAAAAAAAAATTTTTTTTAAAAAAAAAAATTTTTTAATTTAAATTTTTTTTTTTTTAAAAAATTTTTTTTTTTTTTTAAAATTAATTTAAAAAGGGGGAAAATTTTTTTAAAAAAAAGGTTTTTTGGGGTTTTAATTTTAAAAAAAATTTTTTTTTTAAAAAAAATAAAAAAATTTTTTTTTTTTAAAAAATTTTTTTTTTGAAAAAATTTTGGGTTTTTTTTGGGGGGGGGGCCCCCCCCCAAAAACCCCTTTAAAAAACCCAATAGGGGAAAAAAAAACCCCCCCTTTTTTTTTAAAATTTTTTTTTTTTCATTTTAAAAAAACCCTTTTTTTCCCCTTTTAAAAAAAAATTTTTCCCCAAAAAAAATTTTAAAAAAAAAATTTTTAAAAAAATTTTTTTTTTTTTAAAAACCCTTTTTTTTTTAAAAAATTTTTTTTTTAAATAATTAAAATTTTTTAAAAAAATTTTTTTTAAAAAAAAAATTTTTTTTTTTTAAAAAATTTTTTAAAAAAAAAAAAAATTTTAAAAAATTTTTAAATTTTTAAAGGTTTAAAAAAAATTTTAAAAAATTTCCCAAAAAAAAATTTTAAAAAAAAAATTTTAAAAACCCAAAAAAAACTTTAAAAAATTTTTTCCCCCCCAAAAATTTTAAAAAAAAAATAAGGGAAAATTTTTAAAAAAATTTTTTCCCCCATTAAACCCAAAAAATTTTTTTTTTTTTTTTTAAAAACCCTTTTTTTTTTTTTTTTTTTTAAAAATTTAAAAAACCCCAAAACCCAAAAAAAAATAAAAAAAAAAAATTTTTTTTAAAAAAAAAAAAAAAAAAAAAACCTTAAAAAAATTTTCCCCCCCAAAAAAAACCCAAAAAAAAAAAGGGGGGGAAAAAAGGGGTTTTTTTTTAAAAAACAAATTTTTTTTAGGGGAAAAAAAATTTTTTTTAAACCCCTTTTAAAATTTAACCCCATTTGGGGGAAAAAAATTAAAAGGGGAAAAAAAAAATTTTTCCCCGGGGGGAAAAAGGGGAAAAAAAAGGGGGGGGGGGGGGGGGGCCGGGTGGGCCCCCCCCTTAAAATTTTTAATTTTTAAAAAAAAACCCCAAAAAATTTTTTCCCCCCCCAAAAAAAAATTTTTTTTTTTTAAAAGGGGAAAATTTTGGGTTTTTTTTAAAGGGGTAAAAAAAAAAAAATTTTTTTCGGGGTTTTAAAAAAAAAAATTTTTTAAAAAAATTTTTAAAAAATTTTAAATTTTAAAAAAAAAAATTTGGGGAAAAAAAAAAAATTTTTTTTTTTTAAAAAAAAATTTTTTTTTTAAAAAAAAATTTAAAAAAATTTTAAAAAATTTTTAAAAAATTAAAAAAAAGAAAAAAAATTTTAAAAAAAAAAAATTTTTTTTAAAAAAATTTTTTTTTTTTTTTAAAAAGGTTAAAAAAAACCCTTTTAAAAAAACCCCCAAAAAAAAATTTAAAAATTTTTTTTTAAAATTTTTTAAATTTAAAAAAAAAAAAAATTTTTAAGGGTTTTTTTTTATTTTTTTTTAAAAAAATTTAAATTTTTTAAAAAAGGGGGGAAAAAATTTTTTTTTTTTTAAAAATTTTTTTTAAAAACCCCCAAAATTTTAAAAAAACCAAAAAAAAAAAATTTTTTTTAAAAAAAAAAAAATTTTTTAAAAAAAATTTAAAAATTTTTTTAAAAATTTCCAAAAAATTTTTTTTTTGGAAAAAAAAAAAATTTTTTCCAAACCCAAAATTTTTTTAAAAAAAAATTTTTTTTTAAAAAAAAAAAATTTAAAAACCCCCCCCTTTTTTTTTTTTCTTTTTTTTATAGGCCCCTTTTTTTAAAAAAAATAAAAAACCCCCAAAAAATTTTTTAAAGGGGTTTTTTAAAAAAGGGGGGGAACCCTTTTTTTTCCCCCAAAAAGGGGAAAAAGGAAAATTTTAAATTTTTTTTTTAAAAAAAAAAAAAAAATTTTTTTTTAAAAAAAAAAAAATTTAAATTTTTTTAATTTTGGGGGGGTTTTTTTTTAAAAAAAATTTTTTTTAAAAAAAAAAAAATTTTTTTTTTAAAAAAAAAAAATTTTAAAAAAAAAAAAAAAAGGAAAAAAATTTTTTTAAAAAAAAAAAAAATTTGGTTTAAAAAAAAAAAAAATTTTTTCCCCAAAAAAAAAAAAACCTTTTAAATTGGTTTTTCCCCAAAAATTTTTTTTAAAACAACAAAAAAAATTTTTTTAAATTTTTTAAGGGGGGTTTTTTTTTTTTAAAAAAAAAGGGGGGTTTTTTAAAAAAAACAACCAAATTAAGGGGAAAAACCCCCCTTTTTTTTCCCCCCGGCCAGAAACCTTTTTTTTTTTTTAAATTTTTTTTTTAAATAAAAAAATTTTAAAAATTTTTTTAAAAAGGGAAAAAAATTTAAAAAATTTTTTTTTTTTTTCCCCCCCCCCCCCAAAAAAAAAAAAAATTTCCCCCCCCCAAAACAATTACTTTTTAAAAAGGGTTTTAAACCCCAAAAAAAAAAAAAAAAAAATTTTTTTTTAAAAAAAAAAAATTTTGGGGTTTTTTTTTTAAAAAAAAATTTTTTTTTTTTTAAAAAAAAAAATACCAAAAAAGGGGCCCCCAAAATTAAAAATTTTTTTTTCCCAAAATTTTCCCGCCAAAAAAAATTTTTTAAAATTTTAAAACCCCCTTTTTTTTTTTTAAAAAAATTTTTTTTTTGGAAAATTTAAAAAAACCCAAAAAAAAAAAAACCCCCAAAAATTTTTAAAAGGGGGCCTTTTTTAAAAAAAAAAAAACCCAAAAAAACTTTTCCCCCCAAAAAAAATTTTTTTTTTTTAAAAAATTTTTTAAAAAAACCCCCAAAAAAAATTTTTTTTAAAAGGAAAAAAATTAAAAAAAGGGTTTTTTTTTAAAAATTTAAAAAATTTTTTTAAAAAAAGGGTAAAAAATTTTTAAATTATTTTGTTTTTTTTTTAAAAAAAAAAAAATTTTCCAAAAATTTTTTAAAAAAAAAAAAAAATTTTTTAAAAAATTTTTTAATTTTTTTTGGAAAAAATTTTTAAAAAAAAAAGGGAATTTTTTCTTTTTAAAAAAAAAAAATTTTAAAAAATTTTTTTTTAAGGTTTTTTTAAAAAAAAAAAAAATTTAAAAAATTTTTGGGGGGGGGGAAAATTTAAATTTCCCCTTTTTTTTAAAAATTTAAAAAATTTTTCCCTTTTTAAAAATTTTTAAATTTCCTTTCTTGGTTTTTTGGGGCCCGGTTTAAAAGGGGGGGGAAAAAAAGAAAACCCCCGGGGTTTGAAAAATTTGGGGTTTTTTTTGGGAAAAAACCAAAAAAAAAAAAAAATTTAAAAAAACCCTTTTAAAAAAAAAAAAAAAAAAAAGGGTTTTTTCCCCCCCCAAAAAAAAACCCCCCTTTTGGGTCCCCTTTTTAAAAAAACCCCAAATTTTTAAAAAAAAAAAATTTAAAAAATTTTTTTTTTTTTTTAATTTTTTTAAAAAAAAATTTTTTTTAAAAAAATTTTGGGGGGGGGCCCCCCTTTTTTTTTTTAAAACCCTTTCCGGGGGGGTTTTTTTAAACCCCGGGGCCCCCGGGTTTTTTTTTTAAAAAAAAAAACCCCCAAAATTTTAAAATTTAAAATTTAATTTTAAAAATTTTTTTTAAAAAAAAAAAAAGGGGTTTTTTTAAAACCTTTTTTTTATGGGTTTTAAAAAAAAAAAATTAAAATTTTTTTTTTTTTTTAAAAAATTTTTTTAAATTTTTAAAAAAAAATTTAAAAAAAATTTTTTTTTTAAAAATTTTTTAAAAAAAAACAAAAGGGGAAAAAAAGGGAAAAAAAAATTTTTTTTTTTTTTTTTTTTTGCTTTTTTTTTAAAAATTTTTTTTTTGGGGTTTTTTAAAAAAAATTTTTTCATTAAAAAAAATCCCCTTTTTTAAAAAAATTTTCCCCGGGGGGCCTTTTTTTAAAATTTTAAAAGGGGAAAAAAAAATTTTTAAATTTTTTGGGGAATTTTTAAACCCAAAAAAAATTTAAATTAAAAAAATTTTTTTAAAAATTTTTTTTAAAACCCTTAAAAAAATTCCCTTTTTTAAAAAAATTTTTTTTTTTAAAAAAAAAAAAACCCCCCTTTTTTTTAAAAAACCCCCCCTTTTGGGGGGAAAAAATTAAAACCTTTTTTTTGAAACCCAAAGGGGGTTTTTTTTTTTTCCCCCAAAAAAAAATTTTTTAAAATTTTTTTTAAAAAAATTAAAAATTTTTTTTTTTTTTTTCCAAAAAAAAAATTTAAAAAAATTTTTTTTTAAAGGGGAAAAAATTTTTTAAAAAATTTTTTTTTTCCCCCCTTTTTTTTTTTAAAAAAACCCAAAAAAAAAAAAATTTTTTTTTAAAAAAAAAAATTTTTTTTTTTTCCGTAAAAATTTTTTCCAAAATTTTCCCCTTTAAAAATTTTTTCCCCCGGGAAAAAAAAATTAAAAAAAAAAAAAAAGGGGGGCCCCCAAAAAAAAAGGGGAAAAAAAAAACCCCAAAAAAACCCCCTTTTTCCCCCAAAATTTGGGGAAAAAATTTTAAAAAGGGAATTTTAAAAAAAAGGGGGGGAAAAAGGGGGAAATTATACAAAGGGAAAAAAAAAACCCAAAAAAAAAAAAAAAAACAAATTTAAGGTTTTTTTTTTTTTTTTGGGAAAAATTTTTTTTTCCCCCTTTAAAAATTTTTAAAAAAATTTTTTTTAAAAAAAAAATTTAAAATTTTTTTAAATTTTTAAAAATTTAAATACAAAAAAAAAATTAAAAAATTTTTTTTTAAAAATTTTTTTTTTTTTTTTTTTCCCCTTTTGGGTTTTTGAACCTTAAAAAAAAAAAAAAAAAAATTTTAAAAAATTTTTTTTTTGGGTAAAAAATAAAAAAAAAACCCCCAAAAAAAATTTTTTCCTTTTTTTCCCCCCAAAAAAAAGGGAAAAAAAAAAAAAAAAAATACCTTAAAATTTAAATACAATTTTTTTTTAAAAAAATTTTTTTTAAAAAAGGGGGAAAAAAAGTTTGGGAAAAATTTTTTTTTGCCTTTAAAAAATTTTATTTTTTGGGGGGGTTTTAAAAAGGAAAAAATTTTCTTAAAAACCCCCCAAAAAAAATTTCAAAACAATTTAATTTTAAAAAGTTTTTTTTTTTTCCCCCCCCAAAAAATTTTTTTAAAAAAAAAATTTTTTCCCCAAAGGAAAAAATTTTTTTTTTTTTAAATTTTTTTTTTTGGTTTAAAAAAATTAAAAATAAAAATTTTAAATTTTAAAAAACCTTTTTTTTTCCGGAAAAAATTTTTTTTAAAAAAAAAAAAATAAAAGGTTTTTAAAATTTTTCCCAAAAATTTTTTAAAAAATTTTTTAAAAAAAAAAAAAAAACCCTTTTTAAAAAAAAAACCCCCAAAAAAAACCAAAAATTTTTCAATTTTTTGGGCCTTTTTTTAAAAAGGGGGGGGAGGGGGGGGGGGGGGGGGTTTTTTTTTTAAAAAAAAAAAAAAATTTTTTAAAAAACCCCCCCCTTTTTTAAATTAAAAAAAAAAAATTTTTTTTCTTTTTTTAAAAAAAAATTTTTTTTTTTAAAAAAAAATTTTTTTCCCCCCAAAAAAAAAAAAAATTTTTTAAAAAAAAATTAAAATTTTTTTTTAAAAAATTTTTCCCCCCAAAAAAAAAAAAATTTTTTTAAAAAAGGGTTTTTTTTAAAAAATTTTTCCCCCCAAACCCAAAATTTTTTTTCCCCCCTTTTTTTTTCCCCCCAAAAAAAAAAAATTTTTGGGAAAAAATTTTAATTTTTTTTTTTTAAAAAAAAAAAATTTTTTTTTTAAAAAAAAAAAAACCCCCCCTTTTTTTTTTAAATTGGAAAAAAAATTTTTTTAAAAAAAAAAAAAGGACCCTTAAGGGAAAAAAAAAAACAAAAAAAAATTTTTCCAAAAACCCCCCAAAAACCCCCAAAAAATTTTTTAAAAAAAAAAGGGGGGTTTTTTTTGGGGGGGGAAAAAAAAAAAAAAAAAAGGGGTATCAAGGGGGGGGGTTTAAAAAAAATTTTAAAAAAAAAACCCTTTTAAAAAAAAGGGGGGGTTTTTTCCCTTTTTGGGGGTTTAAAATTTTAAAAAAGGGTTTTTAAAAAAATTTAAACCCCTTTTTTTTAAAAAATTTTTAAAAAAGGGGGGGGGGGGAAAAACCAAAAATAAAAAGAAAAAAAATTTAAAAAAAATTTTTTAAAAAAATTTTTTTTTTTCTTTTTGGGAAAAAAAAAATTTTTTTAAAAAAATTTTTTTTCCCTTTAAAAAAGGAAAGGGAAAAAAAAAAAAAACCAACCCCAAAAAAAAAAAAAAAAAAACCAAAAAAATTTTTAAAATTTTTTAAAATTTTTTTTTTAAAAAAAATTTTTTTTTTTTTTTAAAAAAAGGTTTTTTCCCCCCCAAAAAAAAAAAACCCCCCTTTTTGAAAAAAATTTTAAAATTTTTAAATTAAATTTTTTTTTTTTTAAAAAAAGTTAAAAAAAATTAAAAAACCAAACCTTTTTTAAAAAATAATTTTTAAAAAACCCCCCCCGGGCCCCCCAAAAGGGGAAAAAAAAAAATTTTTTTTAAAACCCAAATTTTTTTTTCCTTGGGGGGGGGGGGGGGGGGGGGGGGGGGGGGTTTGGGGGGGGGGGGGGTTCCAAAAAAAAAATAAAATTTTTTGTTTTTTTTTTTTTAAAATTTAAAAAAATTCCCCAAAAATGGGAAAAACCCCCCCCAAAAAAAAATTTTTCCCCCCAAAAAAATTTAAAATTTTTTTTAAAAAAAAAATTTTTTTTTTTTTTTATTTTTTAAAAAAAAAAGGGGGGAAAAAAAAAAAAATTTTTTTAAAAATTTTTTTAAAAAAAATTTTTTAAAAAATTTTTTTAAAAAAAAAAAATTTTTTTTTTTTCCCTTAAAAAAAAAAAAAAAATTTTTTTTTTTGGAAAAGGGGAAAAAAAAAATTCCCCCCCCCAAAAAATTTTTAAAAACCCAAAAAATTTTCCCGGGGGGGGGAAAAAAGATTAAAAAGGGAAAAAAAAAAAAAAGCCCTTTTTTTTGGGGGGGGAAAAAAAAGGGGGGGGGGGGGTTTTTTAAAACTTTTAAAATTTTTTTTAAAAAAATTTTTTTTAAGGTTTAAAAAAAAAAACCCCTTTTTTTTTTTTAAATTAAAAAAAAAGGGGGGGGGGGAAAAAAAAAAAAAAAAAAAAAAATATTTTGGGGGGGTTTTTTCCAAAACCCTTTTTTGGGGGGTTTTTCAATTTTTAAAAAAAAAAAATTTTTTTAAAAAGGTTTAAAATTCCTTTTTTTGGGGGAAAAAAAAAAAAAAATTAAAAAAAATTAAATTTTTTAAAAAAAAAAAAAAAAAAATTTTTTTTTTTTTTAAAAAAAAAAAAAAAAAATTTTTTTTTATTTTAAAAAACCTTTTTTTTGGGGGGGGGAAAGGAAAAAAATTGGGGGGAAAAAAAAGGTTTTTAAAAAATTTTTTTAAAAAAAAAAAAAAAGAGTAAAAAAGGGTTTTTTTAAAAAAAATTTTTAAAAAAATTTTTTTTCCCCCATTTTTTCCCCCTTTTTGGGGTTTTTTTTGGGGAAAAAAAAAAAGGGGGGGCGCCCCCCGGGGGGGGGCCCCCCTTTTTCCCCCCGGGGGAAAAAAAATTGGCCCTTTTAAAAAAAAATTAAAAAAAACAAATTTTTTTTTTTTCTTCCCTTTTTTTTTTTAAAAAAAAAAAAATTTTTTTTAAAAATTGGGAAAAAGGGGTTTTTTTCCCCCCCAATTAAAAAAAATTTTCCCTTTTTTTTAAAAAATTTTAAAAAACCCAAAATTTTTTTTTTTTAAAAAAATTTTTTGGGGCCCCTTTTTTTAAAAAAAAATTTTTTTTAAAATTTTTTTTTTTTTTAAAAAAAATTTTTTTTTTTTTAAAAATTTTTTTTTTTTTTGGGCCCCCCAAAAAAAAATAAAATTTAAAAAAAAAAATTGGAAAAAAAGGGAAATTAAAAAAAAAAAAATTAAAAAAAAAAAACCCCCCTTTTTTTTAAAAAAAACATAAAAAAAAAATTTTTTTCCCAAAAAAAATTTTTTTTTAAAAAAAATTTTTTTTGGTTTTGGAAACCCCCAAAAAAAAAAAAAAGCTTAAAAAAATTTTTTTTAAACAAATTTTTTTTTTTAAATTTTTTTAAAAATTTAAAAAAAATTTTTTAAAAAAAAAAATTTTTTTTAAAAAAACGGTTAAAATTTTTTTAAAAAATTTAATTTTTTAAATTAAAAAAACCAAAAAAAAAAATTTTTTAAAAAAACCCAAATTTTTAAAAATTTTTTTTTTAAAAAAAAAATTTTTTTTTTTTAAAAAAATTTTTTAAAAAACCTTTTTTTTTTTTTTAAAAGGGGTTTTTTAAAATTTTTTTAAAAAATTTAAAACCAGGGGTTTTTTTTAAATTAAATAAATTTTTAAAAAAAAAAAATTTTAAAAAAAAAAAAGGGTTTTTTTTTTAAAAAAATTTTTTTTTTTTTGTTTTTTTAAAAGGGGAAAATAAAACATTTAAAAAAAAAACTTTTTTTAAAATTTTTTAAAAAAAATTGGGGAAAAAATTTTTAAAAAAAAAAAAAAAAATTTTTTTCAATTTAAAAAAAATTTTTAAAAAAAAAAAAAAAAAAAGGGGGGGGGGGGGGGGGTTTTTTTTTTAAAATTAAAAACCCTTTAAAAAAAAAATTTTTTTTTTAAAAAAAGGGGAAAAAATTTTTTCATTTTTTAATTTTCCTCCCCCTTTTTTTTCCCAAAAAAAATTTTTTTCCCCCCCCCGGGGGGGGTTTTTTTTGGGGGGTTGGTTTTTGGTTTTTAAAAATTGTTTTTTTAAAATTTTTTTAAAAATTTTAAAAAACCGGTAAGGAAAAAAAAAAAAAAATTTTCCCAAAAAAAAAAACTGGGTTTTTAAAAAAAAAAAAATTTTAAAAAAGGAAAAAATTTTTTTTTTAAAAAAAAAAAAAAAACCCCAAAAAAAAAAACCCCAAAATTTTTTTTATAAAAAGTTAAAAATTTTTTTTAATTAATTTTTAAAAAAAATTAAATTTTTTTTTTAAAACCCCTTTTTTTTTGGGAAAATTAAAAAAAATTTTTTTGGAAAAAATTTTTTTAAAAACCCAAAACCCCCCGTTTTTGGGGAAAAAAAAAAACCTTTTTTTTTTTAAAAATTTTTTTTTTTTTTAAAAAAGGGAAAAAAAATTTTTTTAAAAAAAAAAAAAAAAAACCGGGGTTTTTTTAAAAAAAATTTTTTAAAAAAAAATTTGGGGATTTAATATTTTAAAAAAAAAAAACCCCAAAAAACGGGCCGGGCTTTTTTGCCAAAAAAGGGAAAAATTTTTTAAAAAAACCCTTTTAACCCCAAAATTTTTTTAAAAAAAACCCGAAAAAAAAATTTTGGGTTTAAAACCCCCTTTTTTTAAAAAAATAAACCCCTTTTTTCGTTATGTTTAAAAAAAAAAAATTTTAAAAAACCCCTTTTTTAAAAAAAGGTTTCCAAAAAAAACCTTTTTTTGGGTTTTTAAAAAAATTTTTTGTTCCCCCAAAAAAAAAGGGAAAAAATTTTTTTTTAAAAAAAATTTTTTTTCCCCGTTTCAAATTTTTTTAAAACCAATTTTTTTAAATTTTTTAACCCCCCTAAAAAGGGGGGGGGGTTTTTTAAAAAATTTTGGGGGGGGGGGAAAAAGGGCCCCAAAAAAATTTTTTTTTAAAAAAAAATTTTTTTAATTTTTTTAAAAAAATTTTTTTAAAAAACCCAAAAAATTAAAAAAAAAAATTTTTTTTTGGGGGGGGTTTTAATTTTTTTTAAAATTTTTTTAAAAAGTTTTTCCCCAAAAAACCCCCCTTTTTTTCCCCCCCCAAAATTTTTTTTTAAAAAAAAAAAAAAAAAAAAAAAAAAGTTTAAAAATTTTTTTTTAATTTTTCCCCAAAAATTAAAAATTTTTTTAAAAAAACCTTTTTTAGAAAATTTTAAAAAAAATTTTCCCTTCCCAAAAATTTTTGGGGGGGAAAAAAAAAATTTTTTTAAAAACCCCCCCCCCCTTTTTTTTTAAAACCAAAAAGTTTCCCAAAATTTTTTTCCCCCCCCCCCAAAAAACCCCCCCCCCTTTTTTTTTTTTAAAAAAAAAAAAAATTTTTTTTTTTTAAAAATTTTTTTTTAAAATTTTTTTTCCCCCCCAAAAAAAAAAGGAAAATTTTTTTAAATTTTTTCCCCCAAAAAAAGGGGCCCCCCTTTACCCCCCAAAAACCCTTTTAATTTAATTAAAATCAAAATTTTCCCAAAAATTTTAAAAAAAAAAAAAAAAAAATTTTCCCCCCAAAAAAAACAAAAAAAAAAGGCCCCTTTTTTAAAATTTTTTTTCCCCCCCCCGGGGGGAAAAAAAAAAAGGGGGGGGGGGGCCCCCCCGGTTTTTCCTTTTCCCCCCCTTAAAAAACCCCTTTTTTTCCCGGGCCCCAAAAAATTTTTTTAAAAAACCCAAAAAAAATTTTTTTGGGAAAAAAAAGTTTTTTTGGGGGGAAAAAATTTTTAAAAACCCCCAAAAAAAAAACCCCCCCCCCCCTTTCCGAAAAAATTTCCCGGGTTTAAAAAAGGGGGGGGGGAAAATTTTTGGGGAAAAAAGGGGGGCCCCCCCCTATAAAACCCCCCAAAATTTTCCCCCCCGGGGGGGGAAAAAAAAATTTTTGGAGTGAGTTGGGGGGTTCAACCAAGGTAGGGGGTCTACTTTGGTCTCCACACATTGCCATCCACCCCTAAAAAAGCCTGCCTCCCCCTTGACCTGCCAAAGACTGTGCTAAAGGTACTAAAACAAGAAAGGAAAAGGAGGGTGAGGGCGAGGTCAACACAGAGTATGGTCTACTTTGGTCTCCAAAATTTTGCCATCCACCCCTATAAAAGCCCCTCCACCTGACCTGCCACAAGACGTGCTACAGGTACTACGACACGGAAGAGAGAGGAGTGGTTGGGGGCGAATCAACACAGAGTAGGGCTACTTGGTCCCCACACATTGCATCCACCCCTATAAAAACCTGCCTCCACCTTGAACCTGCCACAGACTGTCTACAGGTATACGTATTTACGAAGAGAGAGGGTGATTTGGCGGTTCAACACAGAGAAAGTGTCTACTTGGTCCCACACACTACCTGACAACTTCCCCTATAAACCCAGCCTCCCCCCAAACCTTAACCTGCCACAAGACTGTGCACAGGTACTACGTATTACGGAAAGAGGAGGAGTGAGTTGGCGAGATTCAACACAGAGTAGTGGTCTACTTTGGTCTCCACACATTGCCAATCCACCCCTATAAAAAGCCTGCCTCCACCTTGACCTGCCAACAAGACTGTGCTACAGGTACTACGTACTACAAGAAGGGGAGTGAGTTGGCGAGTTCAACACAGAGTAGTGGCTACTTGGTCCCACACATTGCCATCCACCCCTAGAAAAGCCTGCCTCCACCTTGACCTGCCCACAAGACTGTGCTACAGGTACTGTACTACGGGAAAGAGGGGAGTGAGTTGGCGAGTTCAACACGAGTAGTGGTCTACTTTGGTCTCCACACATTGCCATCCACCCCTATAAAAAAGCCTGCCTCCACCTTGACCTGCCACAAGACTGTGCTACAGGTACTAACGAAGAAGAGGAGTGAGTTGGCGAGGTCAACACAGAGTAGTGGTCTACTTTGGTCCCCACACATTGCCATCCACCCCTAGGAAAAGCCTGCCTCCACCTTGACCTGCCACAAGACTGTGCTACAGGTACAAAACCCCGGAAGAGAGAGGAGTGAGTTGGCGAGGTCAACACAAAAGTAGTGGTCTACTTTGGTCCCCACACATTGCCATCCCACCCTAGGAAAAGCCTGCCTCCACCTTGACCTGCCACAAAGACTCAAATACTGTGCACAGGTACATACGTACTAACGGAAGAGGGAGGAGTGAGTCCGATGAAAATCAACAGAGAGTAGTGGCCTACTTGGTCTCCACCCACCACCAACAAAACCCCCGGGTCGAGCCCTCCCTCCAAACCTTGACCTGTGTCAGGACTCTCCTCCCCCAGCTCACAACTTGCACTACATGATACAAACTTAAATGGAATAAAATCACAACAACAGTTCTACCCTTATTTTTACTACAACCCTTTTTTCTAGCTAGGCAATGCACGCTCTAAAATCAATGTAGCAATGTTTATTCAAGAGTTATGAGAGCTTTTTATACAATAAAATTATTCACTTGTACCAAGCTTAATGGACTAACTATATCCGATTAAGCTTAACGGCCATTAATCAATTATACATAATTACAACTACGGAAAAGCATACAACGAAGACACCTTACATTACGATTTCCAGAAGGAAAGTTATGAACAAATATACCTCATAACGTTTGCGTACTTCATAATATGGCTAAAGTTTAGTTATAAATAATTTAAAACACCATTAGTCACCTAGTGTTCTAGTGTTGGTCGGGAGAAGGGGGTAGTCATTCCTCCACCTTGCACAGTAACAAGGACAGTAAAAATTGTTTTTTATCTCTGCGAAGAGCAGCATTTTGCTTCTACAAACCTCGGTTGAAGAAATAAGTGCCAATAGACAAGTGCAATCTTGGTTGCAAACTAAACCCGACTTTCCCTTAGAAAGCGTCACTGATCAACAGCCCAAAGATAAATGAACAGTCAGGATCACCTGATGATACCTTAGAAATTTGTTTTTGATTCTGATAGATGTCGAAACCTGAAACCATCTAGGATAAATATGGTCTTTTTAAATAAATATGAAGCCTAAATTGCAATATATCTATAAGTAAAGGAGATACAAAGTAGGCTACTTGTATGGGGCTAAACATTGAACATTAAATTAAAAACTACAACCAATATTTAATCTTACGAGTAAAATTATAAACTGTTTAGGATTGTTTGTGATCTTTATTTATGGGATTTCCCTTTAAGTTTGTATTGATAAAAAACCTATCGAATTTAAAAAATATAACGTATTAAACACTATTTCACCAAGTTATTAGAAAAGTCATGAGTGGATCGGATTCCTACTTATATTTTACAGACTAGCTGGGTAAGTTTGTTTCATGCCTTTGTGTTCAAAAAGAAATGACACAGGCTCATATTAATCAAACTTTTTCATTGCTTATATGTTCATCACATTGCAACAAACAAACAAAAACAACACAGTTCCAATGCAAGCTTTTACTGTGAACGTTATTTAGGCAGCTATCTTACGTGGGGTCTCAATAGCGCAAGGACGTACTGTTGGCGCACAATAGACTCAGCTAATAAGCTCTAACACGTGAAGCTGAGAAGAAGGAACAGAGGGAGACTGCTGGTGCTACCTTGTGCTACCTGTGGTGAACACGAGAACACGCTTCACGGGAACCACGTGGAGTAGAAACACGCCAGGAACCACGTTAACGAAAACCCACGTGAGTGAAACAAAACGAGAACACGCTTCACGGGAACCGGTGAGTGAACACGAGAACACGCTTCCGACGGGAAAAACACGTAGGAACACGGAGAACACAACACGCTTCACGGGAACCACGTGATGAACAAAACATATTCTTGTTTCTACAATGAATGGTACTACCACAGAAGTCTTACGACCAGTAGTGAACACAAAGCCGCCGAGCCATCGTCAACTTACTGTAATAAGTTCGGAGAGGTGCTGCAACACAATGAAACCCTCACAACAACTATGGTTAAAATATCCTGAAGTTAACACAAACAAAAACGCATTCTATCTTCACTTTAATATGCGATGGCACGTTTTCTGATAATGTAGGCCAAGAGATTTTAATTGTAATCTACGTACTTAAGAATTTTTTTTACTAAACATTTTTAACAACACTCTATACTAAATTCTATTACTATAAAATCTATACTAAATGATCGCGGGGGGGGGTGAGAGAAACCAGGACCACGTGTGAAGCGGAAGTACCAGTCCTGGGAACAGCGTGATTACAATCGAATACGTAAAAAAAGGAGTTCAAGAGCAGTTGAGGTACACAATTGAACATCAGTTCAAAGTTTTACAACTGCACCTCTCGGCAACTGGAACTCCCTAAAAATCGTGGTCCCGGGACTCCAATTCTCACACCCTCGGGAACAAAACAGGTCACACAATATATTTAAAAAAGGGTATTTAATCAAACCAGTTGAAGAGTGCACAAATCGCGTTAAACATAGGACCAACATTACAACCAACATTCATTAAATCTAGGCCACGGAAGTACATTAGCGGCGTTATAACGGATTCTCATCTTCATCGACCGTGGAAACAGTTTAAATCGACTACCGATTTATAACACTAGAAAATTAGTGACGAATTTTTTGCCACAAAAACCTTTCTACTAAATTTAAGGCGACACAAAGAACATGTGATTTTTATTTGTAGGCTTCTATAATTTCACAGGAAAAATGCGAGTTAAAAACCTAAACAAAACTGTCAAACATTTGAAAAAAATAAAACGGATAGGATACATCGATAAATTCATGAAATAATGAATACAGAGAAACCCGTTGGGCCCTTATAAAAAGAAAAAGCTTCAAAAGGAACCCTTTAACACAAAACAGTTCAAAAAGGAATAAAAAC
>JAQJVL010004370.1:0-46101 GCA_035578905.1 Stictocephala bisonia | reverse complement strand
ACACGAAAACTATTTATTTAAAAAAAAAGACTGTAAACATGCGCACTCCCATGACACCACATGTGCTAAATGGAAAAAAGAACAAAAAATTTTCTGATCAAAATTCCCGTAGTTACAATTCCAGCTGATAAGTGAAAAATAATTTGCTCACTTTTTAGCTGAAGCTTCTCGCATTGGTATATTGATTACCAATATTTAATAAATAAACAAATCAGTGAATTTCCCCCAAGTACTCCCATCCTGCGGCCTCGCATGATACACGGGAAGTCTGGACCCTTGGGCAAATTTAGAATTTTCCCCAGGGTTGAGACCGTGCCAAACTACAGTGGTGAGCGTCTAAGGGTCAGGACTTTGAGCTTGGGTTTAGATAGCCGGGTTCGAAACCGGCCTAGACTGGAAGTTTTTATAGTAATTTCACCTTCTTCTGTACTTAATTTCACCCCCCTTACTGTGTCTGAATAATTTCCCTCGACAGGTCAATATTAGAAAAAAGAGCAGAATAAATTATGAAGGAGGATCCTTGAAAAAAAATTGATTTTTCTAGTCAAAATCCCAATAAAAATTTTAATTAAAAATCCTTGGAGCCAAAAAAAAATAGATTTTTAGATAGTATTTGGAAAAAAAAAATTTTTGATAAAAGATAAATAAATTAATGATCCAAAAAAAACCAAATAACCTAGACTAAAAAGTAATTTTTAACTCTACAATCATTCTGAATTTTTTGGGGAAAATTAACATTATTGCTAAAAATCAATTGACTATTTTTTTTAGAATGACCCCGTTCTCTATTTACCTTCGCCTGGGAGGCTTCCCTTTGGAGGTTTTTATTTTTAAAAAGCAAACGTTCTCAATATAGTACAATAAGGCCTAAAAATGTTTTTTTTATTAAACGTGTTTTTTAATGATAAAACTTTGTTACTAACTGATTTTTTTTTTTCCTTTATTTTCAAAAAATAGGAAGAAATGAAAAACTAAAGTATTAGAAAACAAAAAAAGTTACAAAAAGACGGCAAAGACACACTCAAAAACAAATTACTTTATAGTTAGGTTTTTTTTATGGCTTCACAGGCCATTTCTAGTAATTCACTATTTTAAACCGGCCAAAAATAAATCAATTCTTCAATGTGACTTTTTTCAACCTTAAAACGGAAAAGCCAAGAAGGGCATTTGTATATAATAAACCGAGCACTTTGGTATAGATCAGAAAAATTTCAAGTTATTATCAAAATCACAGGAGTTTTTAGTATTGCAAGTCACTGTTAATTTACAACTTAGCACAACTTTTTTAAACTTACCCTTTTTACAAAAACTCTAATACAAAAACGAGATAATTTTGGGTGATTGTTGGTCTCTGTTAAAAAAATAAAAACTATTTTGTAGCAAGCAAAAATTTCAATGGCATCAGTATTAGCATTTGATATGGGGAAGAATTTTTTCAAACCTAATTAGAAAAAATGCAGATTTCAAGCTAGAGCAAACATTTTTTTCTCACATCCATAGTCTACAGATTATGAGTGAATGACGGTAAATCATGCTCTGATAACTTGATGATAAAAAATCTCTTAGTAGCTTAAGCGTTAGAAATATCTATAATAATATCATGCCAGGAAATTTTTTCTGTCATTTCCCAAACATGGGAAAAAGAAGACAATGAATTACAGACGTGCGGGGATTGCCATTTTTTAAAAATAGGGAAAAAAGAACTGTAAGCATACTGCATTTAAAACAAATAATTTAATACAGTAAGTCAAGCCTGTTTTACATTACTCAGAAATTATAACCGAACAAACAAAAAAAAACATTTTAAAATTTTTGTTAACAAAAACAGCTAGAGAAAAAATTTAATTAAAATGAACACAGAGAAAAAACTGAATCTCAACACTTTCCCTTTTTTTTAAAAATTAAAGTTTACTTTTTTAAAGCCCCATAGCTTGCCACAAGTCACTAGTTTTGGGGTTTATGAAGGGGCTTGGTCAGCAGCTGAAAATTTGGAACTCACTGGAACATTTTTGACTTTGATTGTCCTTCTCCCCACAACTCCCTATAAAAATCCTTTTCGGATGTGCGGGTTTCTTCTATGTTTTCGGGGTTTTCAGCCAACCTGTTGTACTTCATTGCAATCTTAAGGACGGTACTCCTTTCAACACTGTTATCCTTCAAAAAGTCTTTAAGCCATACTTTTTCTCGACAAGCTTCATTTTGCTGCAACGATTTCAGCTCAGTCTTAAATCGCACGCTTATTCTTCTGATTTTACCAGGGATTGCTCCCCCTCCAAAATTACACACAACACCAGTATAGGGCCAGTTTTTTGAATCTCCAGCTTGGTCAGCATCGCAAAGCTTCTAAAGATGGAAATTTTTCTTTATTTGTACTCAATTTTCCCATAGTCAGCTCCCTTTAAGGATTTTTAAACCCGTTTTATTTTTTACAAATCATCTGGGTAGGGTTATAAAAAACGCGGGATGCTTTTACAAACCCGCAAAATGCTATGTCTGGTCGGGTTCAGTCATTAATTTACATGAGTGCACCCCAGCTTCCCGTAAGAAAACATTTCTTTTAAACTTTTCATTTTCCCTACTTGCTCTGATTTTATTTTTTTTCACAATTGGTGTGGAGGGGGTTTACACAACAGGTTTAACCTTTCCCAGTAATTCCTCGGGTACGCTGATTGAGACACTTTATGTTCCCCCCATTTCTTTTCTTTTTTCCAACCCCCAAATATAAGATGCAGTTTAGAAGTGTTTTTTAAAATTCCTTCGTCAAGCGGCCCAAAATTCTTGCTGCTTGCTGAATTTTTGACCAAAGTCCATCCTACATAAAGTGCCAGGGTAGTTTTTTCTCATTTTTCCCGTTTTATGAAAGACAGGGATCAGCATCATATTTTTAACCCTTTGACGTTTTCATAAAGCTTTTAAATCTGTTACCCAAACAGCGAGCCCCTTTTTCAAACCGTAGAGACTCTTGTTTCCCCTCAACAGATCTGACACATTGAACCCCCGGGCGTGTTCTTTAATTCTTAAACATTTGACCGTAAGGGGAAGGCTTTGAAACACAAATTTGTTAGCGCATCTTTTCGACACGCAACACTCAAAAGTTCTGATGTACCAGTCTTGCTACGGGCTGAAAGTCGGTTGTAGTCCCATCCTTTTTTCTGTGAAAACCTCTCACACCAATCTGGGTTTTGAGCCCTTAAACCCGATCCATCATTTTAGTTTTTGATTTTTGTATAGCCATTTGCACTTATAACATTTCTTCCCAACGGGTAGTTTTTTCCAGAGTCCATGTTTGGTTTTTCTGAGTGTGACTTCATTCCGCTTTCCATACTTTTTTTTCCAGTAGAAGATTTCACTTTGCAGGGTTTCTTTGAATGTTCAGGCTCTTTCAATTCTTGCATTTCAAAAACGCAAATAACGTATCGCAAATCTTTTAGGTGCGGTGATTGTAATCTATTCAGACTGTAACATTTGAACTCCGGGACTTATTTCTTCCCCTCGTCATCTTTCCCCCTCCATACTTGAGCTTTTTTTCCTGATTTCCACGTCTTTGGGGTTCGGAAGTTCATTTTCTTGACACCTTCACAGGAAAAGGGGATTTTAAATCTCTCTGTGTTGGACCAATAAGGGTTCTTCGTTAAAAAACAACACCCCTTATCTTCCCAACGTTTTTTTCTTTATCCAATCCGATAGCCACTTTCATCGTACCACAGGATTCCCTTCTGTGCCTTCTTCGCATTTTCTTTCTCTTTGTTTGGGTACAGGTGGAAACAATGCTTCCAACTATCCTTTTGCTTTATATTTGGTTTTTCCGGGCCAAAGCCAAATTCATAGGGGATTTTCTCTTTTTCACTAAAAAAGGACCCGTGCGGTTAGTATGTAAGCACACAGTTGATCATTCCGCCCTTTACCTTGGAAGTATTCATCAGTGCATCAGGCTCTTGCGTCTCTATATGGTCCAAATTTTCTCTTCACTGAAACCCGTTCTGCTCCGGGAAAGGGCATCATTAAAGTGTGTCTGACCCTTTCCTTTTGTAAAAATTTCGGACTATGCTTTTATCAAACTCGCCCCCTTTAATCGCTAAAAATTTCTTGATAATGTGTCCATTGTCTTAGCTGATGCCAGAAATAACTTAAGTTTTTCTGCGACCTCTGATTTTTTCCTTCAAGAAAAATACACACGTTTTTGGGAATAGTCTCCTTAACAAACAAAATTTTTAACCTGACTTTGAATTTTGAAACGGCCCCCGCACACTCTGTAAATTCGCTCCCCAGGGCTTTCTCGTTCTCTTTGCCAAACTTAAAACCGTACTCTTTCCATATACGAAAACCTTCACACAACCACTGGGCCTATTCATTGTCATTTAAAAACCCATTCCTCTAAACTATGGTTTTTACATGTTTCTTTTTCTGAGCCCCACCGTTTTGGGGGAGATCTGAAAAAGGTTTTCACTGTTCGTTAAAAGATTAGCTTGTATAGGCCTACAGGTTTTTATTTTTGTACATTCACTTAAAAAAACCACCTCGCTGCTTCGGACCCACAGCACCATTTCTCATTTACCTTCATTTAAAAAGTTTCATTTTGGATACAAACGCACTCTGTAAACTTATCTTGGGGAACGAGTACTAAAAACGGGTTTTTTCCTTAAAGGTATACCACACATTTTCTATTGTTATCCTTCCCGTTTCCCTTCATTCGACGTCCAGTTCAATAGAACCTTTCCTAAGGCTTTTAAGAATCCCGTTGGGGGTCATTACTGTTTCCTTAGCAAAAAACAGCTAAACGTCTGAAACAAATCTTCCAATTTACATGATTTGTTGCACATTGTAAACATACCAGCATCATAAGCGTCTTCAGACATCTTAAATCAATTACATGAGTGCCCTATTTAAATTTAGCTTTAGGCCTACTTTTTTTCAAGTATTTTCTAAATTTTGGGGTTTTGGGGTCAAAACCTCTGCTTCCATTTGGGCGCACTTTTTTTACTTTGTGCCCATCTTTGTGAAAATAAAAAAAAAAAATTTTCTTTTAAAATTTTTTTGCTGTCGAGCGGGTTTTTACTTTCACTTGATTTTTTTAGTCTTACCGTCTGATTTGACAAACAAACTTTTTGACATTTTTTTATTCTTTTTTTTCCCTTTCCAACGCTTTTTCATACGCACACAGTTGCGTATCGGGTTATCAACGGCCCCAAATCAATTTTCCCTTTTAATAACCACTTTTTTAAAACAAAATAATCATCTGGAAACTTTCCCCAAAAATTTTAAACAGATCAAAAACAAATCAGGTGAACAAATTTGTTGTCTTTACCCTTTGAATTTCTACTTCAACCATTCCACAAGTTTTTAACTTGAAAATTATAGAAATATTTTTTGGTTTGGATCCCTATTGAAGCTAAAAACCTAGCATATGTCATAGGCCTTTTTTCAATACCCGTCAAACAACCTGTGCAACTCTAGCCCACATCTCTTGCGTTGAAAACGCATCACTTCTCAATTTTTATCTGACAGATTGCTTGTAAAATATCATGCTGTACAATCGCCTTCATGAATTTTTCAGCCCAAAGGGTATACGGGTTCCTCTTGTCTGAAGCTCCACTGCCGTTGCGTAGGTTTTTTGCAGTTTTCCCCTCCAAAATTCCCAACACACCGGGCGACCCTCAAAAGATACTTTTTTTAAAATTTTCCATTTTTCCCATTCTCCTACCATTCAAAAAGTCCTTTTTGTACTTTTCAAACTCCATCTTCGTAAGCCAACCTACCTTTTCCCAGTACGGGCCTATTATTTACAAAAAAAATTAACTTACAAACCAATCTCTGCTACCATTTTAAAATATGGTATAAAGAACTGTAAGCATACGGCAGTTAACAAAAAAATGAATTAATAATGAAGCCCCTCACGTTTACATTACATCAAAATATTATAACTCGAACGAACAACAAAAACATTTAGATATTTGTTGAACTAAAAACAGCTGAGGAAAGAATTATTGAAAATGAACACAAGATAATACGAATCTCAACATGTGAAGAAGGTTCAAATTTTATGTCATGAATCTAAGGGACTCAGTTTATATTTTCAAACGACCAAAGGATTGGCTACAGTGATTTTAAAAAAGTAGCCATTCTTCCAAATCCAAATGCAACAATCAGGAACACTATATTCTACAGTGTCGGGAAAGAACATTTTTGAAAGTAAAAGTTTTTTGGGAAAGATTTTAATGGTTAAGTAATTCTCTACTATTACTTTCAACCTCAAGTTTTCATACTGTGATAATACTTTCGGAATACCAAAATTTGAAAATTTGGGGTGTCGAACTTTTCATGAGCAAAGCAATTGAAAAAGGGTTTAATGTCTACATGCTTATTCCGAACATTGCGCCGGGGCGTTAGGGTTTAAATTAGGTTTTTGTATTGGGGAATGAACCTGTTTTAACGATTTTCACAGTCTTTAACCACTTTTCAATCATAAATTTGAAAAACTATTTACAATAGGCAAAGCTAACCTTCCCTAACCATAACCCACGGCACGATGTATTTTGGGGGGCCCAGTGTATGCTAAAAAACACCTGCACATTAGGTTGGGTTAAAATTGCAAATGAATTTAAATAACGTATTTTCCGAAAAAACTATTTTTCATCATAAATTTCAAAAAATATATTTTAAAAGGGCTATGGTAACCTTACAAACCCAAATTTGCCGCACGCGTGTTTAGGCGCCTCTGTTAACTATGAATCACTAATCGTACAAAAACGTCACACAACACAAATTTATTACATATAAGCACAAAATCACAAATCTACAATACAAGCAAAAAAACAAAAATATTATGGTATCGTTTTCGGTGAACCCCACCTTCCTCAACCAAGGGATTCACAAAAAAATGTGAATCCCTCGGTCTGAGAAGGGTGAGCTGGTTCACCGAAATCGATCACCAAAATATTGTGCATTTTGTGCTTGTTTTGTAGTATATTTGTGCATTTTTGCTTATATGTAATAAATTTGTGTTGTGTGATTTTTACTGTACTTATTTGCCCAACACGTATTATGCAATTTAAAAAACTAATCACTAATAAACTAACCTATTTTTTCCGACATCTAATTTTTTCTAAATATTTGTTTAGCCCTAAAAATGTTTTATCAAAGTAAAAAAAATTTTGGGTTGACTAATAAAATGGGAATAACCAGTAGTTAATTTATAATCAACAGTTAGTTGTCAAATACGGGGGTCATTTTTAAAGAAAAAACCCAAAAAACGCATCGTGCCCCGCATCCGGTCATGGACTCTTTTAAAGGGCCACATTTTACTGCCCTGCGTCTCTGGGCCGACCGGCTCTTGGAAATTTTTCCTCCAAAGGTAAAAAGAAAAATTTGACGGGGGACCCGAAAACACGATAGCAATGGGGCCAGTCCGGGCTCGGGCGCCCTGGCTCTTACCAAGGACCGGGTCGCAGTACAGCGGAGATCTCTGAGCTGAAACCCGGGGCCAAAGGGGTGAGGGGGGTTTTAGGGGTAGCGACCGGACACAATTTTTTAAACAACTAAAAAATTTAGGGGCCAAACAGGGGACCCCACATTGGCTCTGGAGAGGAAGAGAGCTCCAACACATTTTTTGTCATTGGGGAGCTCTCCATCCTTGGGGTTATAGGACCGGTGCCGTTTTTTTCGGGAACCAAGATATTAAAAGGGGCAAAAACTGGGGAAATCATTACCTTCATTAGGGGACGGGTCTCTTGGACACTTTCGCCAGTCTGGGGGCGCAAAGGGCCATAAGTCTAGGCGCGTGGGCTTGGTCGGACCAAACCCGGTGTATCAAACTAATAAAACTACTGCCGTCTCCGTAAACCCGCCATTTTTCACATCCGCCGATCAAATTTTGTGGTTTACTCTTGTTTTTAAATGAAATCAATAATTACGCCGATTGAAGTACGCTCATTTTTCTTTTTTTAAACGCAAAAAATGTTCGTCCTCGAAATTCATCGACACTTCTTGAATTTTACGGAGGGGTTATTAATAAAAGGAAATGTGCGAAAAGGGTTAAGGCTTTTAAAAGGAAAAGGTTATGATAAAAAGAACGACTTGCGGCCTACGCCCATCAATAGTTGGCAAAAAATTGAGGGGAAAATTCACCAAAACGGCGCTCCTATTGATGAACTTAGCCCAGAAATTTCCCAATTTCAAGATCATATTTAAAAAACATTGTTACGACAAACTGCTTAAAAAAATGATTGCGAATGGGTCACAAAAATTTTGAAAACAAAAAAAACAAAGCTAGGGATATTCTTTGCCCTTTTTTGGGAGCCTATCACAGAGATGGCAATAATTTTTAAGTCATATTGTGACCCGTTGGAAATGGGTTAATACTAACCCTTGAGACAAAGTCAACCCAGTAATGCACATTCAAACTCCCCGACAAAACCCAAGAAAACAAGCAAAAACCCTTCAACAAAAAAAATCAGGCCACGGTTTTTGGGTACCGAAAGGGTATTTTTCGAGGCTTCTGCCACGGAAAAAAAATAAAGCGAAAGAATTGAAAAAACATTTTTGAAGTTTAGGCCGCTTTTCAAAAACCGCCGCACCCCCGCTCTCTAGGGGCGTCATTCGCTCGCCTTACGTTCAGCAAGGACCATAGCAACTGGACAATTTCGGGGGGAAATACTGGATCACCACCAACATCCTACTTAGAAACCATGGGATTTAATCTTTTTCAAAACTTAGGGATTTCTTGGGGAAAGCTTTTGGAAAATGGCATGTTAAAAGAAACTTAGAATTGGTTTAAACAGTCGCGGGGGATTTTCTTTGAAAGGGACCCAAAAGCTGGTAACAAACTAAAAAAATTTTCGTTTAAAATGGTACTACATGAAAATGAAAAAATTTTTCTTTTTTAGTTTGTGATACATTTAACCCAAATATTTTTCCTTACGATTGAAAACGGTTTTTACTTTAAAAATGACCCTCTAAAATTAGCCTAATAAAATAAAGAGATAAAAATAAAAAAAAAAAAAACCCTGCTATTTGGGTTTTTTTTAACAAAATCCTAAATTCGATTTTTTTTTTTTTGGAGTGTCCCTACTTTTTTTTTAATTTCCACATAAAATGGAAAAAACTATAGCTTTTTATTTTGAACTTGAAAATTTAAATAGGGGGTAAAGTGAAAATAATTTTCTATTGAAAAAACTTAAATTTTTAAAAAAAATTAGTTTAAACTTAAAAACCACTTTCCTTCACATTTTTGTACCCCCATCCTTCCCTGTCCCCCCGGACATCTTTGATTCCAAAGGAAACCTTTTTAACAAAAATAATGTACATATAAAAAAAATCATGAGCTAGAGAATATTTTGTTAATTTCAATTGGTGATTTTTCTTTATATGATAGGCATTAATTCACAGTTTTTATCAAATTTGGTGGGTAAGTGGTGGGTAAGCGGTGCATTTACTGTCTCAACCCTAAGGGTTTTTTAGAGATAAATATCGCCCATTTGTAAATTTTATTTCCAGTTAAAGAGAAAATAAAATAACTATTCCTATCCTCATCAAACAAAGTAAAACTAATTTCATTAACACTTGAATATTATTACTTGACAACTAAAAAAACAGTGCAACTGTCCTATCGGACAATAAAATCCCCCCATAGCAAACCACAACTATCCAGTACCTGCAAACAAAATTTAGCAATTTACAATGTTCTGACATGCAGTTGTATTCACTTAAAACTCAATCATAGAATATAACATTTTTTAGTAAATCAAGAAAAAATAAAAAAGACAAAATTTTACTATAATTTTATGACTTTGAAAATTATATAAATAAAAACCAGGTCAAAGATTCTTAACTGTTTCATAATTAAATTAAAATAAAAAAAAACAACTGTCTGATCCTTTTTTGGCATTGCCATCTCGAAGAGCAATCCCGCCGATAGCCTCTCAGACATGCCACTTCTGGGGTTTAAGGGACAACTTATTTTTAATAGAAATGTTTTTTTTTCTTCGCCAAAACCTAAAATAGTATGTGCATTTCAGATGCACCCTTAGCAAAATAATCCTAAAAAAACTATAAAAATTGCAATTAAAAAATGCTTCACCCAAACCTATCTTATCTACTATAAAATCAACCTAATTTTAATTTGAAACTGACAAATAGATTTTTTGCAAATTGCAAATACCTATCTGTGCTAAACATAACTAGGCCACCTTAACGAATTTTTAAAAATTACTGAATTCCCAATTTTTCTTTTTGTATTTTTCAGTAAAATCATAATTTCCTAAGAAAAATTGTTTTTATCTTTTTCTTGCCACCAAACAATTTGGACAATTTGTTTGAAAGGGGTCAAGAATTCTGTATTTCACATATATGTTTTTTATCCGGGGAAAAAATTGTATTTTACCCAAAAAATCAAAAAAAAAACCAATGTCAAAATTTTTTTAAATAATTTTGTCATATTTCCCTTTAACCCAACTGTGTCACCATTGTTCCTTGGTGCGGGTGATTTTCTGGTATTGTTAGCTATTAAAAAAAAATTAAAAAAAAACAGTAATATTTACTAAAATGTTGTGTCATTTTTCATTTTATTCAAAAATGAGGGAGAAATTCATAACAATACTCAAAATCAATTACAAAATGATTTTTTTTTCCGTTATAACCCGATACCACTATTTAAGTCGGACTTTTCCGTTATGTGTAAAGCAACCCCAAAAATTTTTCCCAATATCATCGCCCGCGCAGTTATGGTTATTTTTAGGAGGTTACATAGCCTATTGAAAATGTTTTTCAAATTACGGTTCATTCAAAATATAATAACCAACCAACCATAACTGCCGGGGCGCGATTATATGGGGGGCCTCGAGTATGGGGATAAAAATTTTGAAAATGAGGAAAACATGTTTTAAATCAATAAATTTGAATTATTCCTTTCTATACCAAACAAGGGTTTAAAAGTTTATTCAATATATTAAATAGTGGTATACGTATAATGAAAAGATCCACAAAATTTTTTTCAAAAAATTTTTTAAGAAAAAATTTTTTTAAATATTAAATTCTTATTTTTTTCCCCCTGTGGACATGTTTTTATTAAATTTTGTTTCATGAAAACTGGAAAGCAAAGTTCTTCTAAAATTAATGGAAAAACCCAAAAAATTTTATAATGTTAAAGGTTACGGAATATTGTATAGCCTAATACCTGAATTTATAATTATATAGCAAAACAAGTAATTGCGATTTGCGGCAACAATATTACAAAATAACAAAATAATTGAAAAAAACCTGAAAACGAATTGAAAAAGTTGAAGACCAAAATAAATAAACTCTGTTCTTGCAGTTCAGTTAAAAAGGAAAAAAAATATACACAAAACTATAACATATAAACACAAAAAGTATTTTCCCTTCACTCATTTTTCCTTTTCTCTTTGGGGTTTGGCCTCTTCACCCCCCTAAGAATCTGTAAAATGTTCAAATTTTGCAAAGCACTTGGGGTGAACACCACAACTGCATCCCCCCATGTACTTTTTTTGCCACATACGGGGCTACCTAGTTTTTGACTCCGGGAGAGGGACAGACTGTGCACTTTCTGTAATAACACCTGTGGAGCTGGTGCTTGGTCAGGGGGGTTTTAAGGCCAACCAATTCTTCATTACGTTTTCGACATATGGTTGCATGTTTGTCTACAAAAGACATAAAAAGAGCCTGTCAATAAATTAAAAAATATTTTTTTCCATATCTCATTGAGGATCTAAACAATGGGGAAGATGCATTTGTCCCAGCCCACACCCCCCAGAATTGATTGATATTTATGTATTAGTGATGGTTTTCAGTTACAGCCCACTTGGGCTTCTAATTTCCTACTTCGGCATGACACTTGTTGTTTTAATACACTGGTTTTCTTTTTTTTTTTTTTTTTTTTTTTTTTTTTATACCCACCAAAAAGCGGGTACCCTCCTATAAAAAAAACTTTCCTGATGCCTAATTTAGCTTGAACTACCTTTTGGACAGATCTTTTTTTTTTGTTTGCTGTACCAGTCAGGAATGCATGCGCAAAAAATTTTTTGCCTAGAGGAATTTTGAAAAAAAATTTATCTGTAATAAGGGGGAAAATTTTATCAAAAAATTGGTTTGCTCATCAGCTCCATAACTATTTTTTTCTGTGAAGGGCCCATCAATACCTTCAGAAAACCCTTTCCCCACTGTAAAAAGCAGTAAAAAAAATTTATCCTGTTTTGCTCACATATTTCGAATTTTTTTATACCAAAACTAGCAGGCGCTTTTTTGGGCAAAACTGAATATAACCACCTGTTTTTCATACCTACATACTCCCCTCAATTTGAATTTTTAAAAGGGTAAAAAAATGGGCTTTAAAGGGCGACATTCATGGCATCAAAAGGGTCAAAACTTGTGACAGTTAGGATAAGTTATTACGTCAAAAAAAAAGCATTTTACTCAAAAAACCTTATATATTTTGTTTTTCATCATAAAAAACCAAAAATAAAAAAAAAGTTCGAAAAACGATTTTTTTTTAAAATTTTGGGGTTTTACTATCAGAAAAAAACTATTTTTCCCCCCCCGATTTTTCGAAAAAAACAATTTTCTGGGGAGAACCAAACTCCCAAGAGTATAAACTCAATTTCAACAGAAATCATATTTCAGGGGTGGTAAGAAAGTAAAAATTTCCCAAAAAATTAAATCTGACCCATGTAAATGGCCATTAAACAAAGAGATTTTAAAATTTCTACTCAGAAAGTGCTCATAACCCCCCCGGTTTTTAGTTGTGGGATACCGACAAAAAGGCCGATATTAGAGTTTTAGTTGTCGAAAAACACAACACTAGCCTTCGGTAAAACTCCCATAAACGTTAAAACCTTTCATATATACTCATATTTAGCCCTTTTGCAATCGTCATTTCTCTGCTTCTCCCAAGGGTCGGGGGTAACATTTTTTTTTTCCCTGTGAGAAAGAGGACTTTAAACTGAAACAGCTGTCCAAACCATTTGTTGTCATTTCGTTGTCATTGTTGTGTTGTTTTTTTGATTTGGGTGAGAATTTATATTATTTGGGGAAATGGTGACAATTATTGTCCAGCGATATTAGGGGATATTAGACAAGGAATGAAATGGAAGTACATTCAGGTGAATTTCCTGAAAATAAAAATTTTAGATACTCTCTTAGGGGCGAAGATTTGGCCAACAGAAACAGGAACACTGATTTGAGAACCAAAACAATAAAAATCCCGCCCTTTTACACCTAATACATTCTAATGTACCAAAATTTAATCCGTGTTAGGTTTACCCCCCAAAACAAATAAAATGTAGCCAAACAATTTCAAGTTAGAAACTGTGGCATAAACAACTGCCCTCCCAAAACATGATCCAATTCACTACCTTTATTTATTTTTTACTGCAGCATTCGGAATCATCTTACCAAGAAACTAATGCTTACAAACAAGATATTGCAAGATAGGGCAGTGAAGGTTCTTAAAAGGGGTTTCACAATAAAAAAAGGGAAAAACACACAGTGCCCAAAAAAGAAATATTTTTCTATCATTAAAATAGGGGCATTTTTGGAAAAACAAATTGGCAATTTTTTGGGGACACAGACTTCAGTAAAAATGTACCATTCTTTTCAAAAACAATGTCACAACCGGGTTTTTTAAAAATTAATTCTTATTTTCATCGAACTTCCCGGCCATCGTTCCGAAAGGGAAAACCCAAAATTTATCCCCGGGGGTTAAATTTGATACATCAATCACTGAAAATGCTTTCAAAATTTTTTTTCACCCCTTTTCAAACTAGCATTGACAAAATTTGATAGGGATGAAAAATAGATGCCCTTCACCAGTATATGCCGAAAAAAAAGCATAACATTCGGCACAAAAAATTTTGAATCGTAAGCTCCACTATTTTATTTAACCAAATTGAATTGTCCCGGGGAAAAGGTTACCTTGGGAAATTTTAACAAGGCCCATTTTACGAAAAAGAATTTTTGGGAAATCTTAAAAAAAAAGTAATTACTTAAAAAACTATCACCTTTTACTGCAAACACACAAAAATACCACTTGAAAAAAACCTTTTTTGAACAAAAAAACCTAATAACAGCACCATCAATAAAAAACCCTAAGATCTTCAAAACTGTAAAAAAGCTAAGCTTGGAGAGAGAGAAAACTCTTTTTTTAAGCAAATGATTTATTTTCGGGGGGGGCTACAACAAAAATTTACCGGAACCCATCTTCGCAAAAACTACAGTTTGTCATGGGGAAGACCGAATGATCTGTAGTAAAAAAGGGTCAGAAATGAAAACCCATTCTTATTGACAGATAAAACCCCAAATGTATGGGAGGGTAGATTCAGTGAAAAAGCTGCCTATCATAATTTTCTTAACCCGGGGCAAACACCAAGTATTGGAAAAAGATTTTTTTTCACTTGGTTGATATAACAAACCTCTTAAAACGCCTAACCATACCGCCTCAATACGACAACCCTAAATCAAGGTAAAATTTTTCTGAAACTTTGCACAACGGGCCAAAAACCTAACCGATGATGGCCTGCGGAGATCCTGAGCTGCGCTTTGAAAACCCACAGCTTGAAAAACTGCCTCGCAGCGGGAACGCACTTGTGTAATTTTGGACCAACAAAGAAAGGGGAAATCTACATATTGTGTCCGGGATGAAAATTGTGGCATCCAAAAGGGAATCACACAAGTTGGACATTTTTTTAGACCCATAAAAGGGGGCGGGAAAAATGCCCTCCAGTTCTCAGAGTAAAATGAAATTTTTTTTAGTGTAAATATTTATTTTTTTCTTTTTAGGTTTTTATTTTGTAAATATTACTACATAAGTTATATTTTCCAAAAAGCAAATAAAATTTGAAAAAGTGGCTATTCCAAATTTTTGGACGGCATATAAACTTTTCTAAGGGTAGCAACTTGAACATTTGTTTCTGAAAAAAAATTTTTTGTTTTCAAGACCATAAAAAATTTTCAAAAAAAAGGGTAATCCATTTTTCTTTTGCATTGCTTTTTTCTCAGTTCTTTACAATTAAAATGAATACAAAACCATATTTAATAATAATTAATAATTTTTTATAAATTTTAAAGATAAACTGCAAAACGACAAAAAGGGCCCAAACACGGAAAAATTATAGTGAACACGGAGAAGAATCTTAATTTTGATGAGTAGAAGTTAATTTTCAAAAAGTTCATTTTTTACAAAAATGAATTTTTGACGTCAAATATAAGCCAAAACTTAATAAGATAAACAAAATAAGTTTTGGGTTCTTTTTTTTTAGTACCTTCTGCACCCATAAGTCAACTTTGCACTAAAACTTCCCAAATTATCCTTGAAGGGCGGAATTGC
Source organism: Stictocephala bisonia (assembly GCA_035578905.1). NCBI lineage: Eukaryota > Metazoa > Arthropoda > Insecta > Hemiptera > Membracidae > Stictocephala > Stictocephala bisonia. Next base: position 30,770 of record JAQJVL010004370.1, on the reverse strand, counting down.
AATTGCCCCACTCAAGCTTTTTGTCAATATACCAAACTTATAAATAATAGGGAATTCTTAGATTTTTTAATAAAATTATTACGGAAACAAATATACCCATCACAACAAATAAACAACAACTTGTCTTCTTTACATAAAGAAAACAGGGAACAATTTTCTTAAAATACACCAACCACCACAAAAAGCCATTTATTTACTTAACAGCCAAAACCGTTTTTTTTATTTTTTTCTGCTTTACTCTTAATAATGGCCATGGATATCTCATGAACATTTGGTAAACCAAAAAAAGGCACTCCTTACTATATGAAAATTGACCTCCAAATAAAGGTCTTTAAGGTTTATAATATTGAAATAGTATAATGAATAGAATGGCTTCTTTAGTGCCAACCAAAATGGGTGTGTATACCCAATTTGAAGGTTAAAAAAACTCGTAAATAAAAATGTTGAGAGTATTGAAAAAATTTAAGAGTATCGTTTTTAACCCAAAACTCTAATTTTTTTTTAAAGAAGTTTATTATTGATATCATGGTTCGTCGATAAACATTAAAGGGAAAATTCAATTCAATCAATATTCTTCATCCCCCCGGGCCGTCTTCCAAACTTTCACTGTAATTTGTTTTCCGGTTGGGTGTTTTTTGATTTAAATTAATGCCCCTTCTACCATGAAACCGCACAAAATAGTCCGAAACTTTTTAGGGGGTGTTGCCAAATTGTTTTAGGGTTCACTAAACCACATTTCATGTCTAAGGTTCCATTCGATCCCAATCAGAGTCAAACTTTTGAAAGGTCCTGTAATCACCGCTTTCATTTGTCATTGGGCTTTTAAATTTAAACTTTCAAAGGGAATAGTCCCCTTTTATTTGAAACATGACTACTTTTCGCCATCTACATCATAAACCTCATCGAAATCCATTTTCCCCCCATATCTTGACGATCGGCGTTTTATTAAAAAAAAAATAAATCATCATATATGAAAATATCGTATGTTCAATCCTGTTAATTTAATTTGGGGCTTTTCTAACCCAACAATTGATGAAAATATAAAAAGCCTCTAGAAAAAAGGGTAAATGAACATGAGTATTTTAATCCTGAATAATTACGGGATTAACAAAATTTAATTAAAAAAAATAATAAAATAATATAAATATTTTATATCTAAAAGAAATACTTTTAAAAATGTTTTATCAAGTGAAATACGGGTTTTTATCCGAAATTAATCACAAAATATTATAACCAAAACTCGTGCATTATAACACAAACAGGGTAACTATTTGGGTACAAGACGAGACTGAAGGGGCAAAAACACTGTTTGTTTATTTTTTTAAAAGGTACTGGTAACTAATTCCACCAATTACATAGAACATTCACTGAATTTTAAGCAATTATTTACCACTTACAGCTAAAATTTATGGGAATTAAAAAATATTTTTTGTGTATTTTTTTGAAATTTTCGCCAAGGGACGTCATTGGTTTGCTAACATACCACCTTTTCTATTTACCAAATTTTATAACGACAAATTTAAAAATGTTCGTCTGTAGTGTAAGACTAATGGGAGTGACTCGCCCAACCACCCCTTTTACGTACAGGGTGGGCCCCAAGACCACATAGGCTTCCAAGCCCCACCCCCAGTGTTAGGAATGCATTTGCTCAAAAAAGCCCAAGGTTTGCAAGAACTCTGAGCTCTACATTACAAAACCCATAATTACTACTTTCCGGGGGCCCAGCATTTACCTATTCTCCCCAACACAATATTTTTATTGATTTTTAGAATTCCAAATTTTCATTTCTTTGCAAAACAATAATTTTTTCCCCATCTTCATTAAAGTCTTATCAGGAGATAAATTTTTTTGTGAAAAACCCTCGGCGAGGGAAAGGGGACTATTCACTAAAATAAATCACTATAAATTTGTCCATTTTGTACTTGTATTGTAATATATTTGTGCATTTTGGCTTATAGTGTAAACTTGTAATTTTTGACGTTTCTTGACCTATAGTTTAAAACGAAAAAATGCAATTAAAAAAAGTAAATAAAAGTCAAAATTTGACCTTTGTGGTAAAAACGTTTGCCAATTGAATGGGTTTTTCAAAAGATAAATACAATATATAAAGTTTAACATTAAATTATAAAATATTAATATATAATAATAATATATATAATATAATATATAATATAAAAACATACTAAAAAAGGGGTTTTCCCCTTTTGGCCCATATAAAAACATTCCGCACTTTTAAATTTAAAATTTTTTAGTAAAGTTAAGATTTTAAAACCTTTTTTTTGGGATCAAAATTTTAATACTGGGAGTTTACAGCTGCAAAAAGTTGTAAAACCTCCCTAAAAACAGAACTAACAAAAATTTACACTTTTATAATTTATGCCAAAAAATTAAAAATCTGCAGAAATTCATAATTTTTTTTCTTACAGGGTCAAACTAATTAATTTCATTCATTTACATTTTTATTTCTGTTTTAATCAACCCTTCAATTTAAATGAAACAACATCACAATAAAAAACCACAATCCACCTCATCGTTAGACCATAATTATGCCCCCTTTCATTACCCCGAGTATGACTACGGACAACAATGGGGAAACACGCCTTGAAAAACATTTCTCCCCAAATAAAAAAAATTTTAACTGGTCTAATTAAATTACATAAAAGTAATTCCATGGGTCCCGAAACCTATCAATAAAGACTTTGAACCGTAAGGAATAAAAATCCAAATCTCCTCATCCGTATCCAGCTCCCCAAAAACGTTTAAAAAACCGTATCCAAAAAAATTGAACCTATATCTACTCATAAACCCCCAACAATAACAAACCCCGCTTTTCCTAAATCACAAACATTCACCCATCTTCCTTTATACTCAAACAACTACACGCATTGATTGCAACCTTGACAACCTCTTACAACATATTATTTCACTGTTAATAAAGTTCCCCTAAAGATTACCGTTTTTACCCCCGCGACTTTCCACGCTTTACAGGCATTTTCATAGTGTAAATGCCATATGACCTTTTCCCCCCAATTTTTTGTAACGACTTTCGTAATCTTAGGAAAATTCCCTTTCTTTTTCTGAGTATACAATTTGGGGCTAAAAACTACTCGGGGTTAAAAAATTTCGCTCTATTCAACAAAACAATATCCCTAGTCTCTTTTCCTAGAACAAGATTCAAAACTCGAAAAAAAATATTTGGGCTTGAAATTTTTTTTTCATTCAAAATTCAAATTGAATTTAAAAAGTAACTAAGCCATCCCCCAATGCACTCCTGCCAACGCTTCGGGCCACAAAATTATTGAAAAATCCAACCTCGATGTTCAATCACATGTAAAACCCTCTATTCTGAGTGTGCCAAAAAGAAAAAAACATTCAGTCCAAAAGTGCAACTGTGGTAATTCCATCACCATTATCGGATTTCACCACCTCCCGGGCCTTAAAACACGTTTCCAAACAAAAAAAAAATATTCTCACATCAAAAATACCAAAATTTTGAGACATTTAAGCACTTTTTTTTAATTTCCCACCCTGAAAAAAAAATAAAACCCTGCCTACAAAAACCAAAAGGGTACATAAAACCTCACACATTCAACTATACTAGCTTTGTCAAAGGGGCACACCCCTTAACGTCCTGAAAAAAATATACGACCAGCCCCGTTCGACCAAAAATGACTCCCAAATCCAATATTAATTCTTTATCAACACAATTAACTTATATTCCTCAATTAAATCAATTTATTTCAGAGTTAATATAAACGATTTTTAAAATGGTTTTTACTTTCAAAACATTCATAATTTAAATATACTAAATTTTTGGGAAAGCAAATGGTTTAAAGGAAAAAGTTCTTCATTTATTGTATTTCTTGCTCAAAAAAAGTGGGCATTTTCTTTTTTCAGAGCACATTTGAATCAAAAGAAAAATTCGTCATACCCCCTTACGTTAATAAACCCAAAAATTCGCCAAGGTCACAGTGTTAACCATTTGATCAAAAAACATATTCACCATTCAAAATTTGATATAAATTGGAAATTTAAAATAATTTGGGTTAAAAAAAAAACAAACAATGAGAATTAGTTTTTTAAATTTTCCTACCCCGCTACACGTACAAATTTCAAATCTATATTTATAATCTCTTTCAAGATTACCCTACATTCTACTAGGAGTTTTTTAAAATTTTAAACATAAGCTTGGCTGTAAGGTAACCAACCTTGACTTTAAATAATAGTTCTCCATACGCAAAAAACTATGCCACAAAGATCCGTAAAGTAAGGCTACCTTTAAACTCCGATATTTAGCAAATGGCATAATTTTTAACCTTATCCTTTGTTTTCTTTAAGGAGCTCATGGAGGTAAAATGAAAACAGGAAACATCGAAGGTTTTAGAATTTTACAGCCACTTCAAATGTCATCCCACTGAAAAGGGCTTCGAAAAAAAATTACTAAAGATTAAAAATGAAAATGGGAACAATCCAACTATTCGGTTTTATCGACCGGAAGCTTTAAAATCAAACCACCAACACCCGCACAAGAAAATTACAATTTCACCATTCTTATTTTTTTCAGGGGGTTGCTGATAGTAATTATCGCTTCATAAAATGAGGCGCTATGGCAAGAAAAGCGATGGGAGACTTTTTGCATCTCTGGGAAATTTTCATCTCACAAGAGAACTCTAAAACACGGGCACATGCATCTTTCCAATCAAGGAAGTCTCATTTTTGCTCGGCGATGATGCCAACCCATTCTTAGGCGTTATAAGCCCTACAACAAAGAAAATACTTCCTGATGAATAAATTATAATAAACGCCCCTGAAACGAAAAGCGACTGAATATGAATTTGGAAAAGTATATTCCTTTTTAGTACACAATTTTGTTTTTCTAAATGTACTATATTTATTTTAAATATTTGTTTTATTTTTTTGTTTTAAATTTTTTAAAACAAATTATTCCCAAGTATAAGTAAATTTACAATTTTATGTTTTTTTCTTTTTTTGCAATGAAAAGGGAAAAAGGGACACTTAATTTTTAAAAAATGTTAACGATATCAGTCTCGAGCAAAGAACATAACGTAAAAACTTCTTTAAATTTTTACCATTTATTAAAAAATTAAATAAAAACTGTATAAAATTTTTTCATTTGTATTTTAAAACCCCTTTAATTTCCCGCATCAATTATAAGTGCACTTTTCGTCCCCATTAATCTTCTTTTTCATTTTATGGGGAAAACACGGGGCTTAGGACTGACTGACATCCCCAAAAACACGTGTTTAAAGGGCCACGGGGACCTAATAAAAAAAAACGAAATGGGATGCGCCGTCGAACCCCCTACCTTTCCGCCATATTTCTTGATCCCCCACCGTCCCTACCGCGATCACTAGAACAAATGCTCCAATTTTACATATATTTAAGTGACCCGCCCGCTCCCTTGACAAAACGCCTCCACAACAAAAAAAGATAAAATTTACTGATAGTGGCGCAGACCTTTCTCTGCTCACAGCGCACCCCCGATTATTATCCGGCCAAACCCCACCACGCGCTGTTTTCCTGTAATTTTAACATCTCAAATAACACATACAATGTCCCTCTATTTAATTAATAAAAAACCCAAATATTTATTTAAGTTTATTGCTTTTCAGTAGCCCGACAAAATAATATACAAGTAAAATGGATACAAAAAAAAATTTTTTTCAGATCGTCAAAAAACCAAATGATAAAAATTTAAAATTTTACTATATTCCAAAAATAGTTGCTTTATTTACGGGATAAAATTAAAATGTCCAAAAAAAAATTAATTCAAATTTAAAAAATTAAAACCAACAAACATTCCAAAGTTTTAATTAACTTAATTATTGAATTTACCATCGTGGGTTGGGAAACTACACTGATTCTAAATAACATTTTTTTTTTTTTAATATTTGTTTTTTTGTCTTGCAAAATGAATAATAACAAAAAGTAAGTTACCTATTCAAAGTTAATTTTGTTTAAAAACACACAAGCTAAAAAACGTCAAAAATTTTTAAAAAGATGAAAAACACGTTTTTTTTATTGTACAAGTCAAAACACAAAACGTAGGCAAGACATTTCCCAACAGATTTTGACCTCAGAAAATTTCACTTTTTCCCCCCTTTGAATTGTTTTCTTGTTTAATATTTTTCCTTTTTTTTTAATTACAATCATCTCTGGGATCAATATTTTTGCTACAATTTATTAATTTTTAGAAAAAATTTAACACAAGCAAAAAACGTCAATATTTACAAAGACATAAACATTTAAGTTATGTCAATCAATGTCATTACCAAACGGGAGCAAACAATTCCCAACATATTTTGCGCAATTCACCATCCTCCCTTAATTTTGTTAAATCCGTACAATATAACACCCACTTAAATTTAAATTAAGTGTTACTTGACTTAAACAGATAAAAATTTTCAACGCAAAAATAATTTATATCTGAGACTACCACATTATACAATATTAAAAACGATTTCTTACTTGCAGCCTTTTTGTCATCATTAATACATTCAAATATGAAAATTTAATTCAAAAATATTATATTTTAATCTTTTCATTTACTTAATAAAACAGACGATACTGGGAAAGGCTACACATGCCAAAAAATACGAATGGCAAATTTAAAAGGGGAAAAACAAAGCTCTTTGGGGGAAGTAGTCTCACTCCGGGGTTCTGGCTGGTAGTCGCTAATAAATCCCGTTAATGTTTTTGTTTTAAAAAATAATATATTAAACTACTGAACCCCCGGGGCGTTGTCCCCCCTTCATTTTCATTGACATACCAAAATAAAGAAATAAAAAGAATTAAGAAAAAAAAATGCTACACTCTCAAGGGGAAATGTAAACTACAATAAAAAAAAAACAATACATACGTTATTTGAGAAATTCAATCTGCTTATGGGGTGTGAAACTACTTTTAAAAACACAGTCTAGTTTTTTGTAAACAATTTTAATTCCCATTTGAATAACATGGGCTTTTTGGGGCCCAGGGGCGACCCGTGACGGATCCACAAACTTTACAGAAACCATCTCGGATAACAGGGCAACACCTAAATTTCATGGCGATCGGTTTGGGGGGTTTTCACGCATAAACTTCAAAAATATATACTACTGTACCCCCCGCTTAACCGTTAATATATTTTTTTGTACTTGAATTGGCCCAAACCTTTCAGTTTACACAGTACCAATTTTACAACACGAGGTTTTAGTTTTTACTACTTTTACTCAATTATTTTTTTCACTGAGCATTTTAATTTTAAAAAAAATAACATTTTTTTGCGCTCGGTTTTTTTTGATTTTTTAAATTTTGGTTAAAAAATTATTTTTTTTAAAAATTTCAATATTATGGATATTGAATACCTTTTTTTTGGGGTTTTTTTTGGGTTATTTCACCCATTTTTTTAAAATAACGAAGGGGGTCTTTTGTTTAAACATTGCTTACCTAAGCATAACCAAAAAAAAAATAATGTAACCATGTTTATTTTCCTTCCCAATCTCGCAACAACCTAAACAGTGATTTAACGCCCAACACTCGGAATCAAATGAAAACATTGATCAAGATTTCTTAAAACCACCAAAAAGAAAAACATCAACAATTTTGTAAAACACACCAAAAGGTTTCTTAGATACTAATCACTGTTGCAAAACAAATTTAGTCCACACAACCACAAAATACTCTATTGCTAAAAATGATAAAATGAGATGGCTTTTTAACTCTACAAGTGAATTGCTAAAATTGTAAACTCCACCTATTTTTGTCCACGATGTAACAATCATCAGGAAAAAAAGTCAAAATATTAAAAGTGTAATTCTTTGTGATTTTCCACTGAATCAAAGGGTCTCTTTGAAAATTAATCTTTTACCAAAAAGATATTTTAGAAAACTGAAACAATTTACGACGAATCAAATGTTAATACCAACTTTCAGACAAAAAAAAACAAAAATTTGAAGCGTAATTAAAACGTTTTCCCGCTCTCTTTTTTCCAAGGGAAAATTTAGGATTAGTTAATTCTCACAACACCAGTTCTCACTGTAAAAAATTATTTAAAAGGAAAAAATTTCCCTTCCCCATTTTTGGGAATTCGTTAGAAAACAATGAAACTGGAAAAGCTATATTTGAATTAAATAGACGGCTATCTGTTTTTTATGTTGAGCCTAAAAGGAAGCCTAAAAAAATGCCCCTGACTCGATGTCAACGTTTTGGTCACACGAAAAATTTTTGCAAGCTCGATCCCAATTGTGAATGTACGGCCAACATCTCTACTCGCTTGTCCGAAGAAAAGACCGACCCCCCGTTGTGTAAACTGTGGGGGGAAAACATTCGCCAATTTTAAAGGGTTTAAACTATAAAGTATACAGCAAAAACAAAAAAGCAATGTTAAATGGACTCACCCATCACTCATCACTAAGCACTGATGAAAATCGCAGTACCGAAACCTGGATTTGGGAAAAAAACCCTCACAAGCCCCCCCTCACAAAATTCCAATCAACCTCAAGCAACTAAAAGAAAGTCATCAAAATTGGCATCACCAAACGATTTACTTTTTTAATAACATACTACTGAAACTGCAGCAACGAGGTACTTGAAGGGGTCTAAATAGAACAACAAATTAAATTTTGTTAAACACCATCCTATCATTTTAAAAAAATTTTACTAATTTATTACCACTGTTCAAAAAACACCCTAAACATGCATCAACAAAACTAACAATCCTAAAAATGGGAAGCTGATGGCCTAAAGAGAAAAAAAATTTTTCAGAGTTCAGGTTTGGCATAACGCGATTTTTCCTGCACACTGAGACCACTTTGTAAAAAATACCCTTTTAAAATCCCTGGGTACTTTATTTTATAGAGGGAAAAAACAGGAACACCCAACTTTTGGGGGAGTGGCAATTTTTTTTAAAAAAAAAACCTTAAAAAACACAAAATACTGTTCCCAAATCTTATTTCAGCTGAAGCTTGGTATCAAAATTAATTTGCAAATGACCAGTCTTTTTAATGTAAAATTTTGGTACAAAAACCCAATCGACTTTTCAACCAACAAGAAATTTTTTAAATCAAAATCAGTGAACTCCAAACCTATCTTAGGGGATTTTTAAAAGAAACATCAAATTTTGGGGTTTTAGGGTAACAACCAATGGGTTTTCTTGTTCGTGCTATGAAGAAACCAATATAAATATTTTTGCCCGTCGAACCCACTCATACCCTTGGCAAAACAATTTCATCCCATTATTGAAAATTACCTTTAAAAAACTTTTGGGAGCTCCTATTCACAACAAGTAATCACAACTTGATTTTTGACCCTCCCCTATTATTTAAGTTTTTTTCTAAACCAAAATTTTCTCCGCAAATCCAGACGATAAACGGGCCATCGATTGGGGTACCTCTGTCAAAATTCACACCTGAAAGTTCCAACGGGCTTATTTTCATAAAAAGGGTTTACAGAGCATTCAAGACTTCAGAGTGTTTACAAATATCATCAAAAAAGCAACTACCACTTTTCCCCCCACACGAAACACTTTTTTCATCCCCCATAAATTATGCAATTTTTTAGATATAAAAATAGAGTGAGACCAGTGCAGAGATACAGGACCCTACTTAAAGATGCAGCTAAATGAACAATTTTGTAAAGACTAGCGAAAATTTAAAATATAGGATTAATTCTAACAAACTTTTCGTTTCGATATTGACCTGGGGATTCTAAATGTGGAAAGCAACAAAGAGGCTTTTACAACACCGACAATTTTGGGCCCCCTAAAAAAAAATAATTTTTTTTTTGAAAGTATTCCGCAAAAGAAGTGTTTCTGATTTTTTTGAAATCATTCATTCCAATGTTTTCAATTTTGAAACCCAGAAAAATTGAGGATTTTTTTTTCCACACCCCACAGTGCAGAGCACCTGTAAATTTTTCCTCCCCTCGGGAAAATTAAAATATTTTTAAAAATCCCCCCAACAAAAAATATCTCCAGGGCATGACTTGGTACCTAACATAGTTTTGAAGATTTTTCTACCAAAGCACTTTCAATACTGGCATCTATTTTCAATGCTTGTATTTTCTGTTGTTACTTTCCCAAAAACTGGAAAAACTTGCTCAAATAATTGTTATACACAAGCCCAACAAATCCTAAACATTTTCCTAGCAGTTACCGTCCGATTAGTCTCCTTTCATCAATAGCAAAATTATTTTGAAAAAATTATATAGAAGGAGACTGCTAAGAAATCTTGGATTCTTCTATATCATTCCCCCTTATCAGTTTGGATTTCGTACAAGACATTCTACATCTCATCAACTTCTACGAATCAATGAAATCATATGAAAAGGATTTGAGAAGAAGCTTCATTCATCGGCGAGCATTTTTGGACATTAACAAGTGCATTTGATAAGGTTTGGCATGGGCGGCCTGTTATATAAATGTATCAGTTGGTCTTGACATTCCTTTGTATCTGAGAGCTTTGTTGCAATCGGTTTCTGTCTGATAGGACTTTTTGTGTCAAACTCAACTGCACACTTTCTCAGTTCGTCCAATAGGCGCAGGTGTTCCTCAAGGCTCATATAATGGGACCTCTTCTTTTTAATTTATACATGTCTGATAGTTCCTCTGAGCTTCCTCAGGCTACTATCGCTCTTTAGTCTGATAGACACGGTTCTTATTACCCAGCACATTGACATCAACCAGGCCGTAATTCTTTACAATTCAGCGTTACATCTCTAAACAATTGGTTTATAAGCTGAGACTATCGTTAAATCCATTGAAATGTGAAACAAAGGTTTTCCTCTTGAGGAAGTATATTTTGCCACCTGAAGTTATTATTGAAAATACTTCAATTCCCTGGAACCCTGATGATCAAGGCATAAAATACTTAGGTGTCTACCTCGATAAAAAATTAAACTGGAATCTTCATGTAAACAACAAACTCACTCAAGGCATACGCACGTCCTATCCATGTTATTTCCTATAATAAACAGAAAGTCGTCTTTAAAACAGAATGTACATTTTTAATATATAAAACAATTCTTCGGCCGTTTTATTTATGTATGCCTGTCCAGTTTGGGGAATGTGCATTTCTTCCCGGCAAACTGAAAAAGTATTCAAATTTTCCAAAACAAAGGTTTTAAGAATTGCAGTTGATAGTCCATGGTACATACGTAACTCTCATCTGCATGTAGAATTGGGACTCGATACCAGTGATGCTTTTATTAAAAGAAGTTGTCGTAAAGTTCATGGCAAACTTAGAAAATGTTCCAGGAGCTATTACTCTTTCACATTGGGAGAACCTACTTTGCACAGGCGTTTGAAAGCCAGACTTCCTCAAGACATGATAGACTGATTTATAGCCTCTCTATGTACACTTATTTTGTTTTTTTAAACTTACTTAAATATGTTATATTAATATATTTTTTTTGTTTACTGATTGTTAGTTCGTGTTTACAGGGTGACTCATATATGAGCGAACCCGATAATGTTTATATTCTACCTGTTACAAATTTTCTGTGTATTAATATGTAAAATATTGATCCAGAAATAAAAGTGTAAGAAAAAAAAAAAAAAAAAATCATTTATTTTTAATTTTGAAAGTTTTGCCTACCACAATTTTATTCTATTTGTTTTTATTTAACAGCTGTTAATCAAATAAATGCAATCAATTAATATAGCTTCACAAGATTTTTTTACACTTTTAGTTTCTGGATCAATATTTTACATATTATACACAGAAAATGTAACAGGTGGAATAATAACATTATCGGGTTCGCTCATATATGAGTCACCCTGTAACATGAATAACAATCAGTAAACAAAAGAAATAGTATATATATAACAGTATTAAGTAAGAAAAAAAAATGTTTTACCATAGAGAGGGCTATAAATCAGTCTATCATGTCTTGAGGATGTCTGGCTTTCAAACGCCTGTGCAAAGTAGGTTCCTCCAATGTGTAAGGCTAATAGCTCCTGGAACATTTTCTAAGTTTGCCCATGAACTTACGACAACTTCTTTTTATATAAAAGCATCAATTGGTATCGGAGTCCAAATTCTACTTGCAGATGGAGAGTTACGTATGTACCATGGGACTATCAACTGCAATTCTTAAAACGTTGTTTTGGAAAATTTGAATATTTTCAGTTTGCCCGGAAGAAATGCACATTCCCCAAACTGGAGCAGGCATACATAATTAACGGCCGAAGAATTGTTTTATATATAAGAAAATGTACATTCTGGGTTTAAAGATGGACTTCTGTTTATTATAGTGAAATTAACATGGATAAACGTGCGTATGCTGAATGAGTTTGTTGTTTACGGGTGAAGAATTCCAGTTTAATTTTTTATCGAGGTAGACACCTAAGTATTTTAAGCCTTGATCATCAGGGTTCCAAGGAATTGAAGTATTTTCAATAGGCAACTTCAGGTGGCAAAATATACTTCCTCAAAGAGAAAACCTTTGTTTCACATTTCAATGCATTAACGATAGTCTCCAGCTTTTAAACCAATCGGTCAGAGACGTAACGCTGAATTGTAAAGAATTTACGGCCTGGTTGATGTCAATGTGCTGGGTAATAAGAACCGTGTCATCAGCATAAAGAGCGATAGAAGCCTGAGGAAGCACAGGAATATCAGACATGTATAAATTAAAAAGAAGAGGTCCCAGTATTGAGCCTTGAGGAACACCTGCACCTATTGGACGAACTGAGGAAAGTGTGCAGTTGAGTTTGACACAAAAAGTCCTATCAGACAGAAACGATTGCAACAAAGCTCTCAGATACAAAGAAGTCCAAACTGATTACAATTTATATAACAGGCCACCATGCCAAACCTTATCAAATGCACTTGTTATGTCCAACAAATGGCTGCCGATGAATGAAGCTTCTTCTCAAATCCTCTACATATGATTTCATTGATTCGTAGAAGTTGATGAGATGTAGAATGTCTTGTACGAAATCCAAACTGATAAGGGGGAATGATATTAGAAGAATCCAAGTATTTTAGCAGTCTCTTCTGTATAATTTTTTCAAATAATTTTGATATTGATGAAAGGAGACTAATCGGACGGTAACTGCTAGGAAAATGTTTAGGTTTGTTGGGCTTGTGTATAACAATTATTTGAGCAAGTTTCCAGTTTTTGGGAAAGTAACCAACAGAAATACAAGCATTGAAAATAGATGCCAGTATTGAAAGTGCTTTGGTAGAAAAATTCTTCAAAACTATGTTAGGTACCAAGTCATGCCCTGGAGATTTTTTGTTGGGGAGATTTTTAATAATATTTTTAATTTCCGATGGTGAGGTAAATTTCACAGGCTGCTCTGCACTGCTAGGGGTTGTGGACAAAAAATCCTCAACATTTCTGTTAGTTTCAAAATCATGAACAACATTAGGAATGAATGCATTCTCAAAAAAATCAGCAAACACATTACTTTTTTTCGGAATCACTTTCAAAAGTAAAATTATTTTTGTTTTAGTGGAGGCACAATTGTCGGTGATTGTAAAAGCCTCTTTGTTGCTTTCCACATATTAGAATCACCAGGATCAGTATCAGAAACGTAAAGTTTGTAAGAATTAATCCTATATTTATCAAGTTCGCTACGTACTTTACGAATTAGTTCATTTAGCTGCATCTTTAAGTGAGGGTACCTGTATCTCTGCCACTGACGTCTCACTCTATTTTTATATCTAATTAATTGCATAATTCTCATGGGAGGATGAGGAAAAGTGTTTCGTGTAGGGGAAAAGTCCGGATAGTTGCATTTTTTACTGATATTTGTAAACACTCTGTAAAGTCTTGAACTGCTCTGTCAATGCCATTTACTGAATATAAGTCCGTTGAACTTTCATGTGATTGTCGAATTCTGCACAGAAGGTATCCCAATCGACTGGACCGTTTATCAGTCTGGGAATTTGCGGAGAAAATATTGGTTGTATGAAAAAACTTACAATAATAGGGAGATGGTCAGAATCAAGTTCGCTGATTACTTGTTGTAGAATAGGAGCTCCAAAGTTGTTATGAAGAGTAATGTCCAATATATCGGGATGGAAATTGTTTTGCCAAAGGTAATGAGTGGGTTCAGACGGAGCTGAAATATTTATATTGGTTTCATTCATAGCACGTAACAAGCGAACCCCATTCGGGTTAGTTACCCTACAACCCCAAAATTGATGTTTACAATTTAAATCTCCTAAGATAAGAGTTGGAGTGTCACCATGACTTAGATTTAAAAGATTTTGTTGGTGAAAACGTCGATTGGGTTATTTGTACACAGAAATAACATTACAAGACTGGTCATTTTTAAAATTAATTTTGATACCAACAGCTTCAGCTGAAATAAGATTTGGCAACAGTATATTGTGATGATTAAGGTTTCTTTTTATAAAAATTGCCACTCCTCCAGAAGCATTGGGTGCATTCCTGTCTTTTCTATAAATAAAGTATCCAGGGATTTTAAAGGGCTCATTTATTACAAAGTGCGTCTCAGTGATGCAGGCGACATCAACGTTATGCCGAACCATGAACTCTGAAAAAATATTCTTCTTTCTCCTTAGGCCATCAGCATTCCAGTTTAGGATTGTTAAGTTTTGTATGATGCTGGTTCTAGGGTGCATTTTTTAACAGTGAAGTAATAACGTTAGATATAATCTTTTTAATAATAGGCATGGCTGACTTAACTAAATATAATATTAGTTGTTCTATATTAGAGCCACTCTCAAGTACCTCGTTAGCTGCAGTTTCAGTAGTGTCGTTATTAAAAACACGGAAATCAGTTTGGTGATGCAAATTTGATGACGTCTTCTTAGTTGCTTGAGCGTATGACTTGGAAGTTGCTTGAGGGCGGGCTTGTGAGGGTTTTATTCCAATTCCAGTGTTTTCAGTACTGCACTTTTCATCAGTGCTCCTAGTAGATGAGTGATGGGTGAGTCCAGTAACATTACTTTTAGTCTTTTGCTGTATATCTTTATAGTATTTACAGCCTTTGAAATTGGCCGAATGATTCTCCCCACAGTTTACACATACAGGGGGGTCGGTCTTCTTCTTCGGACAAGCAGAGTAGAGATGTTGGCCAGTACACTTCACACATCTGGGATCGAGCTTGCAAAAATTTTTCGTGTGACCATAACGTTGACATCGAGTACACTGGGGCACATTTGTAGGCTTCCTTTTAGGCTCAACATGAACAACAGAGTAGCACAGTCTATTTAATTCAAATATAGCTTTTCCAGATTCATTGTTTTCTAACGAGACTGCACAAATAGGGAATGGAATTTTTTCCTTGTTAAATAATCTATTTACAGTGAGAACCGGATAGTTTTGAGAGATTAACTCATCCTGAATTTCCTCTGGAGAAAGAGAGCAGGGAACGTTTTTAATTACGACTTCTAATTTTCTGTCTATTTTTGTCTGAAACGTATGGTATTTAACATTTGATTCGTCGTAAAATTGTGTCAGTTTTCTAAAATCATCTATGGTCAGAAGATTAATTTTCAAAGATGAGCCTTTGACTTCAGTGGTAAACTCACAAGTAATTACACTTTTAATATCTTTGACGATTTCCTGATGATTGTTAACATCGTGGACAAAAATAGGTGGAGGTTTAACAATTTTATGCAATTCACTTGTAGCAGTTACATCAGCCATCTCATTTTCATCATTATTAGCAATAGAGTAGTTGTGGTCTGATAGTGGATTAAATTTGTTTTGATCGCACAGCTGAGTAGTATCTAAGACATACCTTTTAGGCTGTAGATTTACACAATTGTTGACTGTTTTTCTTTTTGGTGGTCTTAAGAAATCTTGATAAATATTTTCATTTGATTCTGTAGTGTTGGGCGTTAAATCACATGACTTAGGCTTGTTGACAGAAGATTGGGAAGGGAAAATAAACAACTGGCATTAGCCATTATTGTTTTTTGGTTATGCTTAGGTAAGCAATGTTTAAACAAAGACCCCTTCGTTATTTTAACAATAACTGGGTGAAATCAACACAAAATAGGTATTCAATATCACTAATATTGCAATTAATAACAAAAAAATAAACTTTTAACACAATTAAAACTCTAAAAAAACCGAGCGCGAAAAATAGTTAACTATTACACTTATAACGAATCAGCTGATCTCAATTAACATTGAAACTTTAGAAGTCCAAGGGATGGAGCCCTGAGGGATTAAAGAAACGGGAATAGGACAAAAACCTTCCCTGGGGTATATAGAACAACTTCCCCAAGTTTCATGGCGATCGGCTGGACGGTTTGGTAGCGCATAAAGGATAGACAGACAAACAAACATACATTGGATTTTATATATATATATGTTTGAGAATTAAAATATATATAGAAGAAGAAAAAATATATATAAAATATATACTATATATATATATACATACATACAAACATCCTCTTTTATAAATATAGATTATTGTATTGACTTAGCTAATGCAAATGTATTGTTGATTTGGCCAAATAAACAAGTTTGAAATTTGAATTCTCCGTTCTCCTCTCCTCTATCCCCATCACAACACACTCCACATCTTCACTCCCCGATTCTAGTTGCTCTTGTAGTATAGGAGCTAGCAACGTTTTCGTGAGAGAATTTTAGAACAGTTGGTTTTTTTATATGCTGTCTCTCTTGCTCTTTCGGTTAGAGTCCGGGCTACCTGGCTGGCGGTAGTGGTTGCGTTTATTAGTGCGCATCTTATCTGCACAGGTAAAAATCTTTAACTTTAAAAGAATTTTTTAAAGTGTAATTTTTAATTTTTTGCCTTTAGGTAGATCCACCAGACATAAATTTTTTATTGCCAGGCATTTTTGTTGTTGTTAATTATGTGCCATACGCAATTTTTTATTTTTTTTAAATAAAAATTCAAAGTATTTTAGAATGTATGTAATTTTTATATTACGTTCTTTAAACATATAATAATCTAAAATTAATTAGCCAGGTGTTAATTCGATTGTTAAGTATTAAATATAAATAAAAAAGTAATGAAAAGTATTGCAGTATGATGCTTGTGGTTAGAGAGAGACATTGTAAAGTGCAAGAGAGATAGAAAGCGACGGCAGCGCATCGGCAAATGGACAATATGGCGTCAGTATAAAGTCACATGTTTGTTGTGTTTACGTTATTTTGTAATGTTTGTTTATTAATTTCGCCGATGCGCTGCCGTCGCTTTCTATCTCTCTTGCACTTTACACTGTCTCTCTCTAACCACAAGCATCATACTGCAATACTTTTCATTACTTTTTTATTTATATTTAATACTTAACAATGGAATTAACACATGGCTAATTAATTTTAGATTATTATATGTTTAAAGAACGTAATATAAAAATTACAGACATTCTAAAATACTTTGAATTTTTTATTTAAAAAAAATAAAAAATTGCGTATGGCACATAATTAACAACAACAAAAATGCCTGGCAATAAAACATTTATGTCTGGTGGATCTATCTAAAGGCAAAAAATCAAAAATTACACTTTAAAAAATTCTTTTAAAGCTAAGGATTTTTACCTGTGCAGGTAAGATGCGCACTAATAAACGCAACCACTACCGCCAGCCAGGTAGCCCGAACTATAACCGAAAGAGCAAGAGAGACAGTATATCAAAAAACCAACTGTTCTAAAATTATTGTTTTTCAAACGTTGCTAGCTCCCGTACTATTGCGGCTTCGTTTCGTTGACATCTGATCTGAAACGAAATGAACAGCCGGTTGTTTTGTTTTGCGTCGTCTTCATTCAATGAATCGCGTCCGCGTCCTAGGGATGGGAAATGTAGTTCATCAGACGGAGTTAGTTCACTCCGGAGTTATAATGACTCGGAACTAGTTCCGCGGAGTAGTTCCAACTCCGAACGTCGTTCCAGTTCAACGTGGAGCGAAGCTCAATGAGTCGCTCCGAGTGGATGCGCGCGCATTACGTACTTCACTCCTTTGTTTTGATCGTTCCAACTCCGGAACTATGTTAGTTCCATGGAGTGGGGAGAGATACGTCGACACTGCAGCCGCTCTGACAGTGGTTGCGCGCGCATCTCGTTCTCACTCCTTTGATAGTTCCAAAAAGATAGAAACTAACATATGATTTTTAGGTTATATCCAGCTAACAATTTGAATTGTGTATTTTATTTAATTATTTTACAAAGAAAAAGCATGGATGTCTTAGGAATTTTCCAGCAGAAAGTAAAGTATTGTATATTTTATATGTGTATATTTATGACATATAATACTCATTTATTCTAGTTCCGAAATGAACTAGTTCCGCACTAGCACTCGGAGTTGGAGCTGTAACTCCTTAACCGGAGTAGTTCCTTTGTTGTCGTTCACTCCGGAGTTACCCATCTCTACCGCGTCCTACTCCTAACCTCTAAAAATGTTGAACTGACAATTTTGACAACAACTATCTAGATATATTCAGTTTTACGTTCAATATTAATCACTAATTTAACGTTTTGACTGAAAACTATTAATATATTCATTGTTTTTAATAATGTCTTTGAATTCACGTACCCAAATTACTTCACAAAATGTCAGACAACAACTATTGATATTAGTGAATTCTGGAGGCTCTCACAAAGATCAAGCTGAGAAGTAAGTTTTAATGATTTAACTCAATATTAATTTCCATTTCAACCTGAAGATAAATGTTTTTACAGTCTTAGTTATGAAAGATATCGTGTTAATAATATAAAGAGTATTTTTGTTTTAATCTGACCTAATTGAATTGTTATCAACTAAAATAATAAAATTGTTTGTTATTTCGCACTTTTGTATACATGCAGTTATCAAACATAATTCAGTTATGAACATTAATAGACTGGTATTGAAGAGTTCTGTAGGCCTACAAAATATTCAGAAACTGAAAGCGAAATTAATTCTCACTTAGGAAAATCCTGTGTGTGAGAATGAGTCTATATTCATACTAATTTTGGTAATCATGCACTTTCTTGCCACCTTTGAACATACTTTTTTTGTTGAAAAAGTGGTGAAATATGAGTACATCTCTTGAGGATGTTGTTTTCATCCGCGGAAAACTCGTTTTTACAGAAAATTTAGTTTTTTAGCGATCTGATAGCGGGAAAAAACAACTTTAAAAAAAAATTACTTTTCGATAAATTTGTTTTCTTATTTTACGTGTTTTTTTAATGCTGATCATAGGAAAACAATATGTTTTGAAGTAAAATAATTTTTTCAGTCCGAAAAATGCATTTTTACCGACCTAAACAAAAATTACCTAACTTATCGTAGTTGTCTATTTACTCAACAAAAATTCGTAATTTGTGTCAAATTCGTGTGTTTGGCCTCCATTACGGCCACTCCGGCGGGAATATAAGTGAATTCGGTGTTTATGATCAATAGTTGTTTTATGAAATGATCGTGTAATAGCCGCTAATCACGATTTGCAGCGATAGTTGTTTTTCCCTTATATCTCGAAATATCTGCAGAAATAGTTGTAGTAGACCCAAATAGGCTTCAAATTCATATTCAGCGCTTAAAACATACTAAAATTTAAAAAATAGGATTGAAATACCATTTAAATTAACGGAAATATGTTAAAAATACTAAAAGTTGTTCATTTGTTTTTTCAAATTTTTTGGTAAAATACAAGAATTAATTCGGAATTTGTGTGTTTGGCCTCCATGGCGGCCTGCTGGCCTTCACTCTGGTGGGATTATAGGTGAATTTGGTTTTTTGATTAATAGTTGTTGTATATAATTATCACATAATGGCCGATAGTTGAGAATCGTGGCAAAAGTAGTTTTTCCATTATATCTCGAGAAATAATTATATAATAGACCAAAATAGTTTTCAAATTCATATCCAGCACCAAAAAACACATCAAAATAAAAAAAACAAGATTAAAATACCATTCAACCCTAGAATGGTAAGCTTATTTAAAATCACACTTTTGGTAAGCATTCGTAAATTTTACGATGTTTTTGAAAATTTTTTTATGTAAGGAAGTCAAATTATAAACAACTACAAAAAATTGTTTTAACTATTTATTATAATGAAAAACAGTTTTACAATGCTCATTTTGAATAATTTTTATTTTAATAATATGAAATTATTGAAAAAATAAGAACATACACTTTTACGACTTAAAAAGAAAAAAAAATTTATTTTCTTAAATTGAGATAATATTTAAAACAATTAACTTTAAAAATCAAAAGGCTATAGTAGAGAGATATTGAAAAAAAATATTGTATATCCAACATTATTATAGCTTGTCTGAGATCTCAATGCCATAATTTTAGTCATGATCAGTGCATTTACAGCAAACATTTCCTCGGTGCTCATTGCAGTAAGCTTGACGACAGTGAATGCAATGATTGGTTGTCATCCTCCTCTTCTTAGTGGGACATATTTTACAAGTTGTTCTTGTATTGTTGATGGGTGGATGATCTGGAAGAGTCTCTTTTTTAAGATTTCAGAGATCACAAATATTTACACAGTTACACATAAAGAATATTAACTATTTACACATGTACAACGTCTATAACTATTTACACAAAACAATAACGCAAAATTAGCTTGAAAATAACGATATTTAACACATAAACAAACGTAAAACAATATTTGAAACAACACGTATAAAGTAACTGTTGGTAAGCACTCGTATATCTTACGACTGACCCTCAATATATCACAAACGATGTGCAGGGGACGGCTGTCAAGACGACACTGACCTGTAGGGAGGAGATCTCCTGGACGGACAGGGTTGCCAATGCATAAATTACGTCACTATCGAAAATTATTTAAAGTGAGTCGTAAAATTTACGACTGCTTACCATTCCAGGGTTAAATTAACGGAAATATGACAGAAATACTAAAAGTAGTGACATTGGTTTTTTGATGTTTTCAGTGAAATATGTGATTTCTGCAGAATAAAAAGCATATTTCGTGGAAATACAGCTAATTCTAGACCCAATCCATGCAAAATTTTCCAATTTTGTTTGGTGGCAAGAAACTGCATAAATACTTTTATTTTAAATAAATTTATTTTATCTTCAGACGTAGACTTGCATGCTAGTCACTAATACTAATATAAACCTAATCTTTGGATGACGACCGCCTCATGGAGTTTTATGTACAATTACTGCCAGCGGTTCAGCCACATTGCAGTAGGCCATCGTCAGGACAAGTTCATACAACATAAGTATGGTTTCAACTGGCTGGGTTTGAAGGTTATGTGTACCTGTTGGGTGTGGGTTGGAGAGTTCTGATCTTTTCTAGTAGCCTAGGTTGATCCTCTACTGCTTCTGGAAGATCCCACACTGTTCAGAATGTATCCATTACCGATTATGTATGTAAGTTCAATTTTTATTGACTTACAAGCGGATTCTGTGTTGTCCTAATTTCCATTCCAGTGTCTCTGTTAAAGTTATCAGTATGTTTTAAATATTTTTTTCTTGTCTTTTTGCTGCAGAACCTTTGGCAAGCCATTTTATAGGCCCAGATTTTGATTAAAAAAAAGACAGTTCTTAACGCATTGGTTTGAATTGTATATAAGATTTACTCCACATCAGGCTTGCTAACACCTGGGCAATAGCGTTTCTCTAGCTATGTTGTAGAATCTAACTTAAATTTATGTTTTTCTGCCTGTTATGTCTTATAATAAAATAACATATCTAACTAAGAGAAAAAAATTGTTAAAATGTAGAGTTGTTGTAGAGAATTACTTACGTTTTTATAGTTTACAGAATTGTTAAAATAAGACAAATCATAAATAGTTTTATTTAAAATGTACTGTTTTATGTAAGTACATATTGAATGGTTTCAACAACTAATATCATAGACCTTCAGGGCCTCTACATAGTTTTACACAACACTTAACAATTAGCTATTGTTTGTTTATGAATTATCATTTTAGTATATTGGAGAGATAGGACATCAGCAAACACCTTAGAAGACCTGGGTAGGTGTTAGCAATAGTTGGAAGCCATGTCAGTCTCTCTCCTCTCTCTCTCTACTCACCTGAGAAAAATGCCAGTGGCATTGAACATTTGTGAGATTATGTGTTTATTTTGTGTATGTTACTACTACTCTGGTGTTAGTGAACTTGTCTTCTAAGGTAAGTATGCTGATGTCCTATCTCTCTAATAGGAATATACTAATTCCTGGCCTAGTGGCCTTTAACCTAACTGAATAATCATTTTGTATTTCCTTTGTTTTAGGTATAGAGCCATCCTGGATTCGATCCTAACGTCTTCAGGAAGTGACATTATAGAATCCTTGAAAATATTTATTGAAGCTAGTAAGTACCATGACTGATTTTGCAACTAAATTTTTTGTTGTAAACATTTTTTAATTGAGTTTTTTACTTTGAATATAGTCAAATTTTTCAAAGATATGAAAACTATTATTATGAAAATTCATTTAAACAGGGTTGAATAGACGCAGATTTCACTAGGAACCATGTATCATTTGATGTGAATATTACATATGTTACTTATATTTTCTAATTTAATATTAAATACAATTATGTGTTATATCATTAAAATAGAAAATATAAGTAACATATATAATATTCACATCATTCTCCCCATCTTAATCTTTGCTCACTACATAGTCTTTAAGATATATCGGGAGCACGTCTTTCTCTTACAGGTCGCACGTGTTTCTCTATAGTGTATTCATTATCATAGAGATACAAGGAAGAACCTTTTCTAGATGACCTTGAAGTTGTTGGGCTAGTAGACAGATTTGAAGATTCTTCTAACACTGAATCATTATTGGGTGTGCTTGGCATGTGTACTAAATTAACCTGTCCTCTAAGGGCCAGATGTTTAAGAGCAACAGTTGATTCCCTGCCACTGCTATGTCTCACTACTGCATAGTTAGGGTTACTCTCAACTAATTCGACTTCTTCAACAACAGACTCGTTCTTACTAGATCGGTCGAATCTCTTTAGGTACACTAGGCCGGGTTCACTTAACCAGATTGGAAATGCACTGCTTGTAGCAGAACATCGGTTATGCTTGAACATGCGTTCCAGAGGTGTACAGTTTGTGCTTGTACATAATAAAGAGCGAATTGAGTGTAGAGTATCAGGAAGGATAGCCTCCCACTGTGAAAGCTTTAATTTTCGACTTCTAACAGTCAGAGTTACTGCTTTCCAAATAGTATCATTAAACTTTTCTACTTGTCCGTTTCCTTGAGGATGATATGGGCTAGAGAGACTGTTCCGTAGGAGTTTAGAAATGTTTTAACTTCTTATGAAAGAAAAGAGGCTCCTCGGTCAGAATGAACATAAGCTGGCATTCCAAACGAGTAAACAGTTCAATAAAACACTTTATAATAGTAGAGGACCTCATACATGGGAAGCTAAAAGGAAAGCGTGAATACTCGTCTACTACTGTAAGTAAATAAGATTTTCCAGAGCTTGTCGGCAGCGGGCCTTTAAAGTCTATAATGATCCTTTCAAAAGGTTGAGTAGCTTTGATGAGAGTTTCAGGTGGTTTCTTATAAAATCTTGGTTTTACTTCAGCACAAATTGGACAGCTATTTATAGCCCTTTTAACTTTATTTAAACTGTAAGGAAGATTCTGGCAACGTGTCCAATGGAACATCCTTGATGTTCATAATGCTTGATGTAGTTCAAAAAGTTTATCATTATTCATTCCACCACATAGCCTTGATAAGGTATCTGCAACCACATTATGTTGTCCAAAGTCTGTAGACTATCGAAGTTGTAACCAGACAGCTCCAACTTCCATCGTGTAATTTTCTTATTTTTATTTTACTGGAATGTTTCATATAAAAAATAAAAGATAGAGCTTTTTAGTCTGTTGCCACAGTGAAATTTCTGCCAAGTAGAAAGTGTTTCCATTTCTTTAGACTTTCAACGATTGCACAAGCTTCTTTTCTCTATGGCTGGGTGTTTCTTCTCACTGACATTCAAAGTCCGACTAAGGAAGCTACAGGTTTTTCCTTCTTGTGAAAAAGTGGCCGCAATAGCATGATCTGACGCATCAGTTTCAACTACTAAAGGAGAGTTCCTTTACTATTAAGGGAGTCCCCTTCTGGAGAGATAATGACTGAATCAGTTATGTCCTTCTTCAAACTACTAAAACATTTGAAAATATCTTTTGACGTTGGGAATGTTTTGCAGTCAACCAGAGGCGAATGTTTTCTGAGAAACCACAAATTTATTTTGAATAATGTGAAAACATCCCAAGAAAATGTTTAAGAGATTTGGCGTCTCATGGAGTAGGAAAATTAATTAATGACTTCATTCTTTCGGGATCAGGATGAATAGTGTGATTTGAAATGATGTGACCCAAGAAAGATATAGTATTTACAGAATATTTGCATTTATCCTCATTCAGTGTCAGTCCATACTTCTTCACAGCAGTTAAAAACTTTACTAGATTTCTATCATGTTTCTTCTTTGGTCTTCCCGCATATAGTGACATCATCTATATAAGCATATACTCCTGTCAAAGTTTTCTTTGTCGAATTATTCTGTCAATAACTCTCTGGAAGGCCAGATACACCATTTGTCAAACCGAATGCTATTACTTAGAACCGATAAAGAGACTTCACGAGCTTCAAAAGCAGTAAAAGGTTTATCTTCATCTTGTATAGGAACTTGATGGCAGGCACTTTTGAGGTCCAGTGTACTAAAATAGGAATAACTGAGAAATATCTGATCATGTTAGTTATGTTAAGTATGGATAGGCATCAATTAAGGTATATCGATAATTGTTCCTGAATAATTCACCACCATCCTTTTCTTGTGATAGTCATTCTTTCACAACTAAAACTTGTGCTCACCATGGAGAGGTACTTTGTCTCTATGACTCCTTCTGCTATCAATCTCAGTATCTCTGCATCAATAAACTTGGAGTTCTGGAAAGAGTGTCTGTGAGATTTCATTGCTATGGGCTTAATGGTCCATAATGTACATTTGTGAACAAATGTGCAGGTTCAACATTAGCAGAAATTGATAAGGGTGATCTTTCTCCTCCAAACTCTAGATCAACATGAGAATGTTCACTTAGAACGTCAGTGGCTTAGCAGAAAGTTTGCACAGAGACTAGGAAGAACTAAAAGTTTCAAATGGTTAATAGTTCTAACCATTTTACTATTAAATTAGTTTCAATGTAGCCTTTTATTTCAGTAATAATGGAAGTGGCAGCAATTGAGTGTCAATTAGGCAACTTTCTGTTATAATTATAGCCCTAAGGGTTACATTGGACAATAGCTTTTGATAATGAAACTAGGAGATGCTGCTACCAGAGACTTGACGTAACAGCATCCTCACTATCAGATTGTTTGATCATTATTTGTAAATGCAAATACGGATTTCTTTTCATTCCTCTTTGACTGACACACACAGGCATAATGTCCCAACTTCCCACATGTGCTACAATAGGAGTTTCTCGCAGGGCATTCATCTTTAATGTGTATTATTAGATCCACAAAACCAGCATTTAAATCTATTTGAGTTTTTATATTTCAATTTATTATTGTGTTTCTCACTATTAATTGCATTGAGATTATCAGTTTTACATTCATAATACTGTGCCTGTTTCACACCAGATTCCATCTATCTAGCTTTTTTGTAGGGCTTCTTTTAATGTTAGAGTGTCATTTTCCAATCCGTCTTTGAGTCTTATTTCAGATGACAAATATTCCACTAATAAATGAATCCCGAATAGAGTTATCACGAGTAGACTCAGCAGATACAGCAGCAAAATTACAGGGTTGTTTCAGTTTCTTGTTGTTTCCTAGTTGTCAGTATATATCTTGCCAATGCTTCACTTCTTTGCTTCTCAAAAATTTTCTTACAAGCTTCTTTTGCTGCTTCATATGTGGTACAATCAGCAATATATTCATAGTTTGCAAATGAAATAAAATTTATCAATACCTTTAGCTTCTTATCTTCTTCAACTTTTGAATCCTCAAGGTAGTTTTCAAAGTTAGTATTCATTAAGTCATTCCTTTTCTGAAGTGTTAAGACATCTGGATTGCATAAAATCTATGGGTTTTAAAACGTTTGACTGCCAGCGTAGATAATTTATTGTGTCATTCTGAGGCCGTCGTAGTAAAACTGTATGTCCGCCTGATGCCATGAGGGCCACCGGTAGCCCACGTCATAGTGCCGCTGTGCGTCATTTGGGCCACCGGTGGCCCCCGCATCATTTAAGCTGGTAAGTGGATCAAGCATAATTTTTAGCGCCATTTTTAGTATTACGTAATTTTTTAATTATATATTCTGAAAAGCTCATAAAATGTTATAGAAAACGGTCCTCTGGTTTTAAATAAAGCAACCCTAAATTAGTTTTTATATATTTGAACTAATTTTTTACGACATTTAGACAGACTAGTTTCTGTCACAAAAAGAATCAATGTCACTTTCTAAATACCTAACCTCAAAAGCGGATCATGGGCGGGAAGAAAATAATAAACATCACAACAAAACAGCTGAAACATAATAGCATATAGCATATGTTAAACTTTTGCCCCCAACACCATGAGGGCCAGCTGTGTACCTCATCAATAACTTCACAAAATGGCGGCAAAAGACCGGATGTCGGCTATTTCTGTTACTCGGGGGGTCATTTCTGGTTGCATGGAACACAGAACTCGGAACAATGAATTTTGAACTTTACCGTAGAAACAGCTGTGGCGCCAGGCTGAAATCTAGTGAGGGCCACCGGTGGCCCTCATAACGTGAGGTAAAATTGTTGTGTGGGCCACTGGTGGCCCTCATGGCAGTCAATGTGTTAAAAGATTATCCATTGAGATAATATTTCACAGTTGTATTTTGATTTTAGTTTTAATAATATTTGATTTATAATATATTTGATTTTAGTTGATTTATAATATTTCACAGTTTTAGTTAAATTTAATGATAAAACACATGATTGTATTTAATATTTAATATCTTGTTTACTTATTATAACAATGTAAACATTTAAGTTTGATTAAAGCCTTATTTCCTAAAGGTTTATAATTCATTACAATTTTTGAAATGACTAAGCACCAAACACAAACTTGTATTTTTTTTTTTATTGAAGAGACTGCTGGTGTAACATTCCATAGGTTGGAGCTCGATAGCATTTCAAATTGTTGCAGACTTGCAGGTTATTATTTCAATTCCTGCCAATAACAATCAGATGATAGATGTAACTGACTACCTTTGCTATTTTTAAAGCTATATTCATTTCCTGGTAACGTCTGTTCCTCACTTTGTTGTTATGGTAGTTTACGAGAATTGTTGTTAAAAATTAAGCATGATCACGATAATGAAATGAAAATGATAAACATGAAATTGACAGATTTTATGATTTGATATCTGAATCAAAAGCTAAAGTTGGGGGGTTAGTAATAAATTATTCTTCTGATAGTTATGAAGGCAGAGTATCTGACGAAAATTGTGACCAGATGCACACAGAACCTACCATACTATTCCACTTTTCTGGACTTTCCACCTGTTCAGACATTAAATGATTTATGTTTTAAAGTAAATGATATGGTAATATCAAAAAAACATATAAAAGTAAGTTTATATACCAATAAAGAGGTTTACTAGTCTTGTGAAACACAGAATAAACTTGTTTACTGTGTTATTAATCAGAAAAAGCCATATGATAGTTGCCGCATGAAGCTTCAAAAGTTGGTGTCTTTTGTATTTTTGACACCAAATGGCGTATGGTACTTTGTATTTTTTGACAAATATATAAAAAAACTCAACCATGAGTTTTGAACAACCTGTAAATACATTTGAGAGATCATATTTCAGCACACGTCATAAGCAGTATAAATATTTCAGTAGTGAACATGTTAAATATTTAAATTCAATATCAAATGCAACAAATTCAATTTTACTATTAATGATAATTCCAATCAAATTAAATCCTAATGAAAGTGGATTTCTAAGTACTGTACATTTTATTTTATCACCTAAGTCCCAGATGGAATTTTCATAGAAGTGACTTTGAAATGTTGTAACCCTGGAGATTATAAAAGAGAGAATTGATGCTAAGGTTGGCCAGAATTGAAAGAGATACGATTAATAAGTTAAATTGGTTTGACTGGATCTTTAAATTGTCTGCAGTCTGATTGTATTCCAGCAGGAATTAATACCCCCACAGAAAGCTCTCATACTGGCCCAAACATCAATATTTTTTTTTAAATCGTTGAAGACATGCTGAATGCATTGTTTCTTAGTTTCTATTGTTTGGAAAACAATGCAAATTGGTGGGAAGTTTTAAAACAACTATTTTTTCTTTTTTGTCCCTCAGGAGATATAACTTTAGTATTAAAATTTACCTAAATGTTTTTTTTTAAAAATTTCTTAAATAGAAATCTCATTGGAAATTGACAAATTCTTTGGAAAATAGGGAATTCACGGACAACTGCTTGGTTTTCCCTTGTTTTCCCTTCATAAAATCCAAAAGATTTTTTTGCCCATCTTCCCCAAGACTCAAAAAAAAAGTATAAATAATCCTGAGGAACAACCCTGTACCCTCAATTTGTAGCTTTCAATCAAAAATTTTAAAAATTTCAATGATATTCTTAAAGGGGAATTCCCCCAAAGTTACCACACAAGCTAATTGTACATAGACTCTTTGAAGAAAATTTTGTGAAAAACCTCTCTTTCTAATCTTTGTGCAATTTTTGTTCAGTGCATTTTTTATGAATTGATAAAAATTGTTATGTTCCAGTTGTGAATGAAAATGTCATTTAGGATATCGAGAAAAAATCCTAACAGACATTAGGCACAGCTGCTGATTTTGCCGATGACATCCCAAAGGGCTGTGCTCATTTCACCTAGAAAGGGTTTCGTCTTTTGTGAATCTTTTCTTCTTTTTTGTTGGAAAATTTTTTTTTTTTTTTAATAATAAAATGAGTTTTATAGCCTCTATAGGGAAGTTTTTTTTAAATAAAAAATACAAAACTGCATTGCTTCTAATAAAATTTTTTTATCCTTGCATTATGCATCATTTAAATTTAAGTTTATTTTAAAAAAAAAAGTGTATTTCCCCCAAAAAAATTGATAAATTTCACTTTTATTTTTTAAAAATTTTAGGATTTTTATAACTCGACTTTTGTCATCATTCTTTCCTCATTATATTAAAAATAAGTGGGCTACATTTATTGAGAGATCTTTTTTTGGCTGTAGGTTGATTTCAACAAAAATAAGATTTTTCTTAAAAAAAAAAAAAACAAGAAAAAAATTTTTTTTACATGGATTTATTATAATGGAACAGAGTTTGAAGATTTAAATTCCTAAAGCCTAAAAAATCCAGTGTTTTAAACGACATATCCCTGGTTTGTTTATTTTTAAATTCAGGTATTCTTCTACCCACAATGATCATGGAGTTTAGGTCAGTGGCCACAATGATCTCATTGCCCTTTGTCACTTGTAAAAGTCAAAGAATTATTTGGGTTGATTATTTAGATTTTGTTTGAAAAATATTAATTTTAAAAATGAAAAAAGCATTTATTCGATATATTTTGAAGGGAAACTAAGTTTAAGCCTTTACGGGGGGGAAGATTAAATATTGGGGGCAAAGGCTAGTAAAATTAAAATAATTCATATCATGGTTTTGAAATTGAAAGTGCATAAATCTCCCAAATTTTCTTGTATGGTTTTTTTTTTTTAAATCCCCTCGTATACATTTTTTAATTTTGTATTCAACCTCGAGTTTAAAACCCGGGGAAGAGCAGGGGGTTTTAAGTTAAGGGGGAAAATTTGCCCTCCTTTATGAGCGGGAGAAAAAATGGGGAGATGCTCAAAGTACTTTTGGAATTCCACTTGAAACAGGGCCCAAAATAAATTGTCAAAGTTTAGTATTCTTTCTTATTTAGAATTTATCTAGACATTTTTAGCAAAGTTATAGAGAGCATTCATTTGAGGGATAATAATAAGGACAAAACTGTAAGGAAAAAAACTTTCTCCAAAAAGGTAAATTTAAATTTAACAATTGCAATCAATTATTATTGCAAATAAGAATCTTTAATATCCTGGAATTGAAGAAACTAAATGTGACTGAACAAAAAAATATCTTGATAGAACCAAAATTATTAATAAAAGAACTTTTAAAACAATACAGGGGGCCCGAAGTAGGGAACCAAACTTCAGGAGCTCAAAATAACAAAAAAATATCTGTAAAAATACGGTTTTTTTCTCGCCTATTTTCCGCTGTCTGATGTAATTTTTACTAAATGCTTAACATCTAGAAAAACTTGAGATAAATCATAAAAATTTGTATAGGGTCTTGGTTTTTATAGTTTTCGTATTCCTTAAAAAAGTTCATTTTGCACTTTAAACTGTCATTTCCCTTTTTTAAAAAGGGGGCTGTTTTAAAATTTTTCAGTTTAAATATCTTAAAAACCTTAAATTTAAGTAAAAACTGTAAAACACAAAAAAATTAAAAATCTAGTCCCAACATTTTGTTTTTGAATATTTAAAAAATTTAACAAATATTAACTGAGAAATTGAATTTTTTGTCTAATAAATACTATAAATACTGGGATCACCTTCGATGATAATTTGAAATGGAACAAATAATTTAGACAATTTAAAAAATTTAGATATATCATTAAAATTTTTTACAAAATATTTTAAAAAAGTTCAGACACAAATTTAAAATATTATGCCTTGTACACAAATAGCAACTTAGGAAAATGAAGTTTGGGTGGAGCAGTAGCACAACGAGAACCAGTAATTAAATGAAAAAAAATTTTTCAAGAAAACACAAAGTGAAACTTTTAATCCATGGGGAAATTTTACACACAATGTAGTAGAACATTTTAAAAACACAAATTTCAAAAA
>JAQJVL010004369.1:0-46128 GCA_035578905.1 Stictocephala bisonia | reverse complement strand
TGTGCAGTTATGGCCTTGATAATGTGGTGAGGTCGTACACTAGAGAGTTCTTAGGATCTAGAACCTTAATAGATCATATTTTTTACAAATGACCGTACGACTGAAAGTGCTGTTGTAATATCTGCCCTATCAGATCATCATGTTATTACTGCAAACATACAAACAGAAGTTCAATTAAATAATAAAGAGGCCAAGTACAGACTAACCAGAACATTCTCCACAGAAAATACCCAGACCTTTAGATACCTACTAGGCAAGGAGAAATGGGAGGAAATGCTTGAGGCAATTGATTTCAACGACCAGTTTAATGCTTTTTATGACTCCGTGAGGCACCATTTTGAGTTAGCATTCCCCCGAAAAGTAGTGAATATCAAATGTGGCCAGGAAAGAAGAATAATATTAAGCAAAGACATATTGGATATTAAAGAAGAAGTTTTTCAAATGTATATGAAAACAAAATACCTAAACCAATACCATTTCCTTCGCCAATACTATTTAAGATTGAAAAAAAGATATAGGTATCTAATACGCCAAGCAAAGTCCAATGATATTAAAAGAAGGATTGAAAAATCAGATAATAAGTCAAAGGCTGTTTGGAGCGTAGTTAATGAAACAAGGCATGGCGGAATAAAAAAACAAACAAACTATATAAGTGTAATAAACAATGATAGTGAATTAGTAAAAAACCCCGAAGGAACCGCTAACACTCTGAATAACTTTTTTATAGATGTGGGGAAAAGAAATCAGACAAATAACAAAGCAAAAACAAGCTTGAGTCCACTAAGAGAATTTCAGGCCCCAAATGCCAACTCACTCTTCCTATACCCAACGTCAGAGAATTAAATAAGGAATATTATAAAGAATCTCAAAATGAAAAAGTCCTCAGGCGCTGATGAACTATTGGCCATATTATTAAAAGAAATACCAGATGAACTGACAGCTCCGTTAACATTCTTGGTCAACAATTCATTTATAGCTGGTAAATTTCCTGATGCACTGAAGTTGTCCGTAGTAAGACCCATATTAAAGACAGGCAATAATCAATTATGCGATAACTATAGGCCTATATCTATCACATCAACACTTTCAAAGATTTTTGAAAAAGTGGTCTTAACCAGGCTTTGTTGCTTCCTTGAAAAGCACAGAATCATTTTTGAAAAGCAATTTGGTTTCATAAAAGGCAAATCAACAGTGAATGCTATCTTCAGCTTTGTAAATGATATTGTTCGAGTCCTTGACTCAAAAAATCAAGCAGCTGGCGTATTCTTTGACCCTAGTAAGGCTTTTGATACTGTTGATCATGCTTCACTGATACAAAAAATGAACGATGTTGGAATAAGAGGATCAGCCTTGGATTAGTTTGATTCCTACCTTTGGGGTCGTAGGCAGTGTGTGGAGATACCAGCTGTCAATGAAGCTGGATATCACTTGCGTCACACCTCTGCTGATGCCAGTATTGTTAGTGGAGTGCCCCAGGGATCAATCCTTGGTCCAATAGGTACTCTTTCTTTTGTTTGTCAACCAGATACCATCTAGCCTAACAAACTCAAGTGTTTGCCTATTTGCGGATGACACCTCCCTCTCGTTGTCCAGCCCCAGTAGACTAGAATTGGAGAAACACACTTTTCTGGAGTCAAACAGCCTTCTCCAATGGTTTGACAACCACAATCTTAAGGTCAATGCTTCAAAAACCAAATTGGTCAACTTCAAAATTCGAAATTCAACAGTAAATTCAGTTGTTGGTCTCAACATTTATTTGGACGAATCAATTTTGGAGGAAGCTGGATCAGTGAAACTCTTGGGCATGACCCTTGATGAAAATTAATTTGAATTTTTCATACCCATATTGAACAGGTTTGGCACCGAGTGAGCACTTGCATTTTCATTTTGCGCAGTCTTGCAAAGACAGTCAACATCGATGTCCTACTCACTGCATACTATGGTTTGCTTTACCCACTCCTAATGTACTCCGTACCAGTGTGGGGTAGTGAGAACCAACGGACACTTATTTGTTTAGACTTCAAAAAAAGGCTGTAAGAATAATCCATTCACTTCCTCGAAACCACACTTGTAAAAACACCTTCAAATCCTCAAAATTATTAACATTTCCTTCAATTTACATTTTGGAAACCTTAAGTTTTGTTAAAAGAAATTTTCCACTTTTTTTCATCCAACAGAACTCTCGTTATCAGCTCCGAAACAATAACAGTTTACAAATTCCAGCTCACTATACATCTTTTTTCAAAAAACACCTTCTCTATAATGGGACAGCTTAACTTAAACATGTTTTACAAGAGGGAAGCTACTACAGCGTCCGGGAGTTTCTGGCTGGTGGAGTAGCCTAGTTTCGTTTTAAAGACATAAAACTATACTGTAATTAATTAGTCTTTGATGAAGTAGCCAGTGCTATTTCAGCAACTTGTCTTGCATGACAAAGAATACTTTAATCTACTTAACAGTTATACTTTTAAAGTACCTCTTCGACTTCGTCAATGCAATGTATATTTGTTAATTTTTTGGCTGAATAAATAAATGAAATGAAAATGAATGAGTCTCCAAGTCTGTCAAACCCATTTCTGATGCCAAAACCGAAACTTGAACCTCTAAGAAGGTAATTTCCTGACGAACCCCAACCATCCGAATAAATTTGTCTTGAATATGCTGAAGGTCTATGTTCTGTCCAGCCTGATATAGTGTCCAAACTACAGAGCCAAACTCCAAGACTTGTCTGATCAAGCAGCAGAATATAGCACAGGGCTCGAGTACTAGATATGCCCCTGGTAGACCGAATAATAAATCCAAGAAGGCGATTAACGCAGTTCTACACTTCAGTAATCTGAGCCACCCTTGACAAATCCGAAGACAGCAACACACCAAGGTCATCGACAACAGAGACTCTTTCAACTTACAATTCACCAAACTGATATTCAAATTCCAGTTTAGACTTTCTTCTGGAAAAAGATATGCCAAAGAACTTTATCTTGTTAATGGACATACCATTATCTCTACACCCTGCTTCTAATCTGTAGATATCCTCCTGAAGAAGTACACAGTCCTCCATACTCATAACTTCGTGGAATGAGTAAGCATCTTATTCAACTTTAAGAATAAATCTATGAAATCATAATACCACAAGAAGTTCCTCACAAGAAATCAGATAAATATAAAAATTGATTATTTAGTAAATAAATAAAAGGGGCAAACACTTATTTTTCACAGCTTTTAGAGTATCACTGTATTGTGGGGTAGATTCCAGATAAATGCTGTTCTCTTCAATCTCTACCTGACAAAGGATTTAAAACGAATGACTAAGATTTAAAACATTTCAAAATCTACTTTGTTGGATATTAAACCCATTGGATATATTTACTTGTACAACAGCATATCCTTCTTATTAGATAAAAGACATTTTTAATGGAATATACGGTATATGATAATAGTTTTATTAATATGGTCACCAAAACACATTGAACGATCCATTTGAACCCCAAGATCCTTAATAATATTACTATTGATTTTTTAGGTGTACATAATCAAGGATAATCATAATAGCAAATTCATAATAGCAAAATTATGTTTATTTACTTGTATTTAAAAAATATACTAACAACAAAAGAATAGTGTAAATATATATAAAACAAATTAGAGTATGTACGTGTTTAAATCTGTTTATTTACTCAATGGCTTTAAAATTCTGTACTCCATTACTTAAACGTCATCGTTTCATTCGATGTCTTGATCCTGTCTGGCTGTTTGTCCACACTGTCAAGTAATTTGATTGCGCATAGTTGATAAAATATAAATTACTTTATTCTAGCTATTAACCACGTAATTTATGTTACTTTTTAAAAATTTACATGTTTATTGGTGTCCTTAACTTTTCTTATTGTAGTTTTTAGTTTATAACAGCGCTCATTCACATTATCTGTGAGGAATTGAAATGTCAGACAATAAGGAACCTCCTCCCCTATTTGATAATGAGGACATTTTTGATAAGGAAGATGAAAATGATGATTTGTTTTCATCTGCAGTTGATGTAAGTGTCGATATGAATTTTTAAATAATAAAGTATTAGTTTTTAACTGTAATGATTTATATTACTTGGTAGTCAATAGCTAGGGCCTAGGCCTTGATCCAAAAGAGATTAACTTCAATAGTGATCTATTTATTTAAGTATGGTCTAAGGTCTAACACATATTATGTAGCTTACTTGTCTCCATTACTACAAACAGAATTTGCTGAATCATTTGTCTGGTCAAATTAACACTGGTGTGAATTTTATTTACATTTAGGTCTGTTAAACTCACTCTGAAAAGGGTTCCATTTCCATAACACACTAGCCAAACAATTGATTACTAAAAATCAGCGATATTTGTGCATTTTCGAGACACTTTGCAAATCTAGGCTTTTATATCTACAGTAGGTATAATCAAAATTAAAATAGGCACTAAGCCTTGCTGGAAAAATACTTTTTGCTTTGAAAAAACATGTAGGCCCTAGCCTATTGTACGAACAAAATATATACTGATAATGTCATTTTTGTTGTATCTCTCTTATCTGGTGTTTTTCCTCAAATTAAGAATTTGATGTAGTTTTTTATGCCTAACACAAATAAAAAAATTATTTTGACCTACGACATTTCTCAACTTATTACGGAGAGACTATCTCTCGGCAAATCACCTAGGTGTGGTGGCCGTTTGCACAGTGAAAAAATGAACTTTGACTAACCGCAAAAAACAAATTTGCATATATTGTAAATAAATAAATAATAATAAATAAAAATGCCTTTATTTACATAAGCGTTTCTCAGTTTTACACTGCTTTTCAGAGCAACTCGAGTCAAAAATAAAACTAACATGAACAGTGAATAACTAATCCTAAAGCAACAAGTGAGACATATAACTAGACAACTAAACATTAACAACTTCTAATCAACAATTTCACCATTTAATAGCATATCCCTAAGCTTTACCTTAAATGTTTCATGTGAGTAAGGCTTGAAGTTATCGGGGAGGTCATTGTACAATTTCGGGCCGAAATAAGTATAGCTTTTCCTCCCAGCTTCAAGCCTAACCTTTGGAAAATGAAGTTTTCCTCCGTTACGTGTGCTGCGCTGTGAGACCTCATCCCGGAATGAGAGTCTCTCGCTTAGATACTGGGGCTCATTGAGCTTTAAAACTTTGTGAGTCATGCAGCAGGTCAGCATCCTGCTGTAGACCATGCAAACGATTTTAAATCTAATTAAGAAATTTTTTGAGTCGGGCCTATATAGAAAGTAAGGATAAGTTAAGTTGTGCTTGGTTAGGGCGGAAAAAATAATTTTATTGCAAAAAAAATGATATATTTGAGTTCAGCATAAAAAACAAGGTAGGTATGCTAAATGAAAAAAAAAAATCGTGAAACTATATTGAAAAAAATTTGAATTTTTCTCTACCAGATAAAAACAAGTTTTTCGATTTTTCGGTAGAATAAAACTGTTTTACGTGGCTGAAGTCAACCACTTCAATAGATGTAAAAGCTCATATTTTACAATTTTTTCATCAAGACAACATATTTTCAGAAGCTTTTAGAATGTGTGCATGGTTATTAAATTGGCAAATAATTGATAGTAAATATCGAACAACACTAACTTACCATACTATCCAAGCTAAACTTGTTTTTTTTTGTATTCTGAAAAAAATTGTGCGGTTTGTATTGGGTTAGTTTGGTGTGATATATTTGCCATATCCAATACAATTCACTGTGAATGTTGTTTTTTCGCAGTCGTAAGAACAATTGTCATAGACAACATAATAATTTTCAAATTCCTGTTCATCATCAAACCAGATAAAAAAAAGTTATGGAAAAATCATGCTAATAAGTAGAGATACATAATCGATTTTTTGTCTGTGTGACATATCAAAATCTTGGTGTAATCAATTGTTTTGCCGGCCTCTTTATGCTATGAAAATATTGTTATGACATTTAACCATATGTTTTAGGATATAGGACCTGCACGTGATGAAAATGGACATTCCATAAAGCCCATATTGACTGAACTTCCTAAATTACAGCTTAATTTTGTAAGTATTGATGCTTTACTGTCATTATAAAATAATGTTTGTTGATTTGTTACACTTTAACAAACTGGAGAAAAGGGTATTATATAAACAGAAAAGAATTTTTACCGGTAATTATTTTAGGGTCACTGTCTTTTCTTCAGTCAGTAAGAGAACACACTTATGCACTTGACTTTTTGGTTGTTGAATGGAAGCACCAACCTCTATTCAATGTTAATCAACATTATTTTTTAGAAGGTTGAGGTCTTCGTTGAGGTCCTGTGGTCTGATCGTCCCAGAGAATGTAAAGAATGAGTAAATTACTCAGAGACTGTGATAGTAGTGACTACATGGTGTACAGGAAAAAACCTGTTGAACTCTAAAGCCCCGTTTTTGTACTACAAATTTGCCCCACAACATATCGCACTACTTGTGCCAGCACAAGTTGCTGTATGAAAACAGTCTGCAACGTGTCGTGTGACAAATACCGGGTACAAAATGTGCAATGTCCCACAAGGAATTGAACCTGGCACATCTTGCCCGACTTGTGGTTGGGATTTGTATGAATAGAAATGAGGCGTAACTATTCCTCATGGCTTTTAAATATTTTACTTTATATTTACTCATATTATATGTAATACATTCACATGTCATATGTCTACTATTTCACTTATTTATATGTTCCATCTATACCCTATCAAACTAAAACATGAGGTCTTCTCAGCTATTATACAGTAAAAAGTTGCAAAACTGGTGTTGTTTCACTCAACTATAGCTAATTTTAGAAACAATGATCACATAGGCCTACTCCCCCTCAAGTGGACTTAAAATTTATCTTAAGATGGACACTGTCACCGACCAGTCTGTTTATAAAGGTGCACAGAAAAAAAATTATTTCCTGAGCGTGATTCAAACTCAAAATATTTTGTCATATCTTGCCATAGTACAATGTCTAGACCACTTTTCCGTTTTGATACCGACAAAATAGTTAATTTGTTCTCTATTAATACAGAACGTGCACACACCAAGCTATAATCAAGTTTAGGTTCACAAGAGTTAACTAAATACTTTTATATAGGCCTAATTATTTATTAGATAAGTAATCAAATAATTTAAATTGTATTTTCAACATTCTCAAACTGTATAGTGATATTTTCTATTGGTCAAGACTACAGTTTTATGAATAAATTAGCTGCATATTAAAACAATCTTTCTTTCCAGGACAAAAATGAGCAACCTGCTCC
This sequence comes from Stictocephala bisonia, assembly GCA_035578905.1. Taxonomy (NCBI): domain Eukaryota; kingdom Metazoa; phylum Arthropoda; class Insecta; order Hemiptera; family Membracidae; genus Stictocephala; species Stictocephala bisonia. The sequence continues at coordinate 38,846 of JAQJVL010004369.1, read as the reverse complement.
AACTCCAGTAGAGGAATTTGATTCTGATGAGATAAAACTTCACAGTTCAGAGCCTGTACAAAAAAAGAAAACAGCTGAAGAAGTGAGTATTGTGACTGTGTTATAAATCCTAAATATGCCTATAACATTTTGTCAATCTTTAAATCATAAGATGCATAGATAATTACCATTATTAAAGTGCTCCGTAACAAGCATAATAATACAGTTCCATTTCTATAGTGGATAGTATAATACAATCAGATAATATTTTCTCTGCATAAGTTAATTTAATAGAAAATATTAAAAAAATTAATTGCTATATCCAATATATTTGAAATTTTAAAAGTGAACTATCACATAGCATAAGTTTAATACAGTTAATTATGTTTGTTTTTTAATTTTTTTAAATTTCTACAATCTCATAATTTACTAACTAAAAAACAGTTTAAGCCTATACAAAGCTACTAAGATCATTGTTATCTGTTTCTGGACACACAGGCATAATTGTTCTCTGAGTTATTCTGATATATACAGGGTGTCCAGCTTCAAAATTTGCATATTTTAGAGGATTATTTGTCAGGTTGTCAGGCATTATAAGCATATTAAAATGCCATATAACATGGGTCCTATCTCAATTCGTTTTCTGTCTGCGTGTCTTGCCTTACCAGTGATATTTGGACTGGACGGCACCGCAGCACTGACAACCCGCTACACATGACTCACGTATCACACATCACTGAACAAGACCATTCACTTCTAATATTGTACTATTCTACTTGTAAAACTAAATGATATAACAAAACAAAGTAATATATTCCTAGTTTTATTCACAATCCACAGCAAAACTAAATAATTTCTTTTTTCCTATATAACAGCAAAAACAAAACTCATTTTTGGTTAACCACTCATGACATAATGTAAAATAAATCGTTAAAATCGTCTTTGGTTAGCAACCATTGCTTAACCTTAGCTAGAAATTGTTTACATGTTTTATTATTATCTTTAATGAAATTTGGCAGTTGATTGTAAAATTTTGGTGCTAAAAATACAAAGCTTTTTTTGAAAATAGTTTTATTAAGTTTGGGATGGGTGTGGAGGCCAAGGGCTGCACTTCTTGTTTTATTATATGCTCTTTCAAAATTACGGCTGTCTAAAATTTTCAAAGTTAAATATAAAAAAAACTACACATTTTACCCAAAAATGTTGTGGTACAATATTTGTTAACTATGTTATTCAAAGTTCAATAATATGCCAATTTAATAGATCGGTTGATAAATAAAAGAGAAAACTTATTGTTTGTGAGACTGAAAACATTGGTATCTGGGTAAAGAATAATCAGATAACAATGCTTTCAGTCATAACAAATAACTTTTCTCTGTTATTTACCAACCGATCTTTTAAATTGGCATATCGTTGAATTTTGCATAATATAGGCTACAATACTGTACCCTAAATTTTTTTTGTAAAATGTATGGGTTATTTTATATTTGACTTTGAAATCTGTAGAACACCGCTATTTTAAAACTAATTAACCTAGAAATTCAACCTTTTAACACGTTCGCTGCGGCTATATGTAATAATAACTCTCCGAAATACTAAAAAATATTATTATGAAAAAACATACCTTATGCTGCCCGAAGATGATTCCAAGTCTTAAAATTGGGTTTCCGCCGCATTTTCCGTATCTGCCGCCATTTTGAAAATGTTACCGCCCGGGCGGTAGTCAGCTCCTGGCACCCTCCACCGACTGCCAACTGCATCACCGATCCACTTTCACTTCACTTTAGTCCATTGAAACTAGCCTATGACTTATAAATTACCAAAATAATAGTTTGTAGTATATAAAAAAGATATTTACGTATATTTACAACAGTCTGGATGTTCGTGTTTTTACACTTTACTGGGCAGAGTCCTGGTTCACCTGGGCAGGCCTTGCACACATACTTTGACTTCTTCCTGGTTTTATTCACCATACATACACGGCAGTCTTTCTGGTGGATCCTGTTGGGATTATCAGGTCGTGGTCCATTCATTGTTAGTGTGTGTGGGGTTCCTCGAAGGGGCATGATAGGCAGTGGATCGACAGGTTTTGGCAGCAAGTTTTCTAGGACAGTGAGACGAAAATCATAGAATGTCCACTTATTCCTTTCTGCTGCACCCACAGTGTAGATGTTGTGCAAAGTATGTGAATTCAGCAAGAGCATGTGAATGATGTGCACCGCAAGCTTCTTATACCAGCAGAGTGTTTTCCTCTCCACTGGGTAGTATGCCATCATTTGATCGCCTCGGTCTACCCCCTTCATGAAACCATTATATTTCACTATAGGAAGAGGCTTGTCACGTACGATATTTCGTTTGTTTGTAGATTGAACCATGTCATTCTCGAATTCTGTCAAGATGTAACTAACAACCCGCTTGTCTTTCCACTTTGCGATGCACACGCCATCGGCGTACCTTGCTATGGTCTCCCCCGTTTTCAGCGTAGCAGATTTTACATCATTCGGAATGAATTTACGGTCTATACGTAAAGTCCCTGTACAATATGTCTGTCTAGATAACAGCTTGCTAGCTAACCTGAACGAATTATAATAATTGTCCATATAGAGATTGTGGCCGACATCTAATTTCCACTCCATTAGTTTCAACACAACATTTTCAGCGTGGCCTTTCCCTCCTAGTTCATCTACAACTCCACAATACACCAAAATCTTAAAATTATCCCAAGGGGGTATAATGTAAATGTGTATAATTTAATACCATACTTATGTTTCTTCCCTTTTAGATATTAGCGAAAAATAAGACGGCCCCTCCACAGAATCATAGATTCGTCCAAGGACAGTTCCTTTTGTGGGTAAAACGTAGCTTCCATCTTAGAGTTGAAATAGTCAACAAAATGCTGTATCTTAGCTAATCTCTCATTAGAGTACTGTACATTTACATTTTTGAAAAACCAGCACCTCAAAATATTGATAAATCTATCTCGTGGCATGTAAGTTGCAAAACATGGAAGAGAAAACAACCAGTGTGTTTTCCAATAATCTTGTAGGCGATTCAATTTTATTGTTCCTGTGTGTATGAAAAGTCCAATAAATGTTCTCATCTCATTTGCAGTAACGTCCTTCCAATTATATATTCGAGAATTAGATGTCAAGTTGTTGGAATGTGTGAAAATATGCATTGCATTGGTGTTGGTAAATCTCGAAATATTTTCAAGAATTATGTCATCAAGCAAAAAATTGAAAAAATCAATGGGCTTGCCTTGACCAGGTAATGGAATTAAAAATTTTTCCTCCTTTACAAACTCTATTTGTCTTAATCCCGATGTATTTATTGACTAGATAGGGGGATTGGCATCTAAATCTATTTCATCATCAGAATCTGTCAAAAAATACTCATCGTCAGTATGCCCATGCACATCCTCCGATGAATCTGAAGCTCCTTCTTCATCCTTAAAAGGGTCTGGATGACCCCCCATTGGTGTCGTGTGCCACGTGTAGTTTGGGAAGTAGACGCCATTATTTAACAATAAAACACACTTATACAACAAACATTTACACTAAACATAAGCAAAAAGTGAGTAAAAATCCACCAGAAGCAGTAACAGAACCAATAACGATAATCTAGAACGGTTTGCGCAAAAAGACAGCCACTATACTTCACGAAACATGGACAACGTAGCTCCCGACCACACCAGAGTGCTAACGTGTAACATAAAATCTCATCTTTTTTTTAACATCAAATTTCATACCAAAATTCAGTATTGTAAGTCAAATGGTTTTTGAGATATTAAAATTTTTGTAAAAAAACAGACACATACAGACAGAAAACGAATCGATACACAACAAATGTTATGTGGCATTATTTGCTTGTATTGACTTGCCAAACAATCCTCTAAGTTATGTGAAAGTCATAGCTAAACACCATGTTTATTGCTTTGGGGACTGCTTTAACATAATCCTGATCCAATGCTCATTTGACTTAAGAGGGCTCCGGAGTCAGATTGAAAATCGCATTTTAGTTTGGCGAACGGCCACAGGAAGCGGTGTTTAGTGCAGTACGTTGTCTGTGTTGGTAGTTGGCGTTTTAGGCACTAGGGGCGCTTCTTGGCTCGGTCGTCAAGGCATTTATTGCTCGGCCGTTCGCCCCCTTGCACCATCACTTCACTTTCTTTCTAATCTTTTTTAGAAAAACAGAAGGGAAGGGATGAGTGACTGACACCGCCAGTGGACAGGGTTGTCTGGGGCCTTCCGTGGTCCGCTTGTCCTCATTCCTTCCAGTAGTACAAATAAATTAGGTAGAGTTGCATCTAGTTTCTTGTTATTGAAACTAATAAAACAGAGTTTATACTACTTACTTAATAACATTATTACTGTTATGTTGAATTTAATAAACACAGCACTTAATGAAACTTTTAGTTGAAAACTTGTTTGTTAGAATTAAGTATCACAAAATTAGAATTTGTGATATTTAAAATATTTACAAGTAACTGACACAAACGAATGAAACCAATTTATAAAAGTGAATGACTAAATGTAAAATTAACAGAAAATAAAATAAAAATAATTTAATGACAAATTTCAAGTAGGTACACATGTGAAATAAAGGAAATTAGTTAGAGTATCTAATAATTTAAATATAATAGCATGATGAAAAAAAAAGGCGTGACAAAAATATTGATTATGTAGCTCAATATCATCAAACCATTTTTCAATTACAACTGAAAAATGATAATAGAGTCCTTATTGCTTATTAGTCATTGTATGAATGACACAATTAGTGTAATTAAATCTTAACAAGCCTTACCTTTTATATTTTTAGTGGACTCAGGTTTTTAAAATATTACACACGTTTTTAGTATTTTAATAATTTAATATTATAACACAAATAATATTAACAATATTGTCTTTACAAAAATACAAACATCAAACTGTAATCAATCTAACTTCTACAAAGCTTAAGTAAAAAGGATATTGTAATTAATTATTAACCCGCGAATAGCAAAAGCATATATTCATTTAATACTACCTGAAACTAAATCTTCGCACATATTCGAATTCCCATAAAAAATTAAGTTAACATTTTAAAATAATAATAATAACTCTTAATGATTTAAAAAGTTTATATTTTTATAATTTTAAAAATAAAAGAGTAAATGTTGCATCAGCATATAATAAATTTTAATAATTTAATCAATATGCACTATAGTTGCTATTACGTTATTAAATATATAAAATGATATAAGTATTTTTGTAAATGACTACAAAAATTAAATAATACTGATTTGCACCCTGACTTCGAAATGATGATTACATCCATTCCCATGGCTTATCAGTAAACGCTTATTTTGATTACTTTTCACGAGAAAACAAGATTGCCATGTTTCATGAAACTTTTTGTTATTTTATTTTATTTGATCACCTGACTATTTTCAAAAACTCATATACGGTAACGGTATTTTATTCTGTTTTTAATTTATAAGTACTTTTATCCCACATTATATTCAGCTAGTATATTTTTTCTTTTTTGAACGAGTATAAACGATAGATGCCGTTACATTGCCAACTTCCAAATGAATACTCGATAGAAAACAACACAGCTCTCACGTTATTTCACCGTTTCACAAGTACAGACAAGCGGCAAGTGTAGCCTACATCGCGCATGTGTTTAGGCTATGCTTTATACACAATAATTAAAAACCCAATGTGTCATATTTCGTTTGTATCACTCTACAATACAGTAATGTGTAGTTATATTATCGTATGTACTTATTTGTAATTAATTTGTTGTCTATATCCAACGAATGAACTCCCATTACCGTTGGAATATCGAACTGCTTGGAAGATGAAAAGGTTGCCGTCCTGTTGGGTTGATACGTAGTTTGTTTATCCTTTGAGTCAAGGTCACTGACTGCCTGAGTCCTAGCTGTTGAGTGGTTAGTCCGGCCTACGGTTAGTTGTAGTTCTGTCGGTGTTGTAGACCTTCCTAACCCTGAATACTCTCACTCGCGCAATGACTATGAGTTGCTACTTGAATGTTTCATCGTTAATAATTAATCATTTTCATATTGAAATAATTTGATAGTGGATAAAATCTTCTTACAAAACTATAGGAAAATTACTCCAAATAACACCATACTTTGGTTATGAAACCTGACTGTACTACTAAACATGTACTTTATAAATGAACGGAACGAGTTTAAAATTACTTCTTTATTACATTAAACAATATCACCCATTCCTTAGCTATTATTACACTACAAATACACCAAAAGGTATAGCATTACACGAACATTTACTATTACAATGCTAATGACTAAACAAATTCTTATGTATTAACAATTCTAAGAAACTTAATACAACTTATTTCATGACGTATTACAAAACTAAGTTTAAAATAATAATATAAATAACCCAGTAAAATAGTTATACCGGTATAGTAGACAACAGTACAGATAAAACTGACATAACTTATTTTTCTAACTTGTACAGTTACGATTTCCTGTTTCAGACATGGAACACCTAACAAAATACAATAAAAATAAAAGCATTATATAATCAACATACTCGAGCTCTAGCAAATGTAAACTGTACATTCAGGGAGAATATAACTATATATAGAACACCTAACTAAATAAACAAAAAATAAACAGCTTATATCTACAACATAAAATACAAATGCATTGACAATTGTCCTAAAAACTAAGTAAATAATAATACTATACAATAAATTTAGATTATGGATTTAGAATGTGGATAAAATCTTAACCTAATTCAATGTTAAAATAAATAAATCTATATGCTAGCCTATTATAATGCACCAAGATACAAGAAGCCTAGTAAGGCATTCATGTGTTTGCCTGGTAAGGTCTTCATATGTTTGCGTAGTAGGGCCTTCATGTGATTGCCTAGTAAGGTCTTCATGTGTTTGCCTAGTAAGGTCTTCATGGGTTTGTCTAGTAAGGTCTTCATGTGTTTGCCTGGTAAGGTCTTCATGGGTTTGCCTAGTAAGGTCTTCATGTGTTTGCGTAGTAAGGTCTTCATGTGATTGCCTAGTAAGGTCTTCACTTGTTTGCCTAGTAAGGTCTTCATGGGTTTGCCTAGTAAGGTCTTCATGTGTTTGCCTAGTAAGGTCTCATGGGTTTGCCTAGTAAGATCTTCATGTGTTTGTCTAGTAAGGTCTTCAGGGTTTGCCTAGTAAGGTCTTCATGTGTTTGCCTAGTAAGGTCTTCATGGGTTTGCCTAGTAAGGTCTTCATTGATTGCCTAGTAAGATCTTCATGTGTTTGCCTAGTAAGGTCTTCATGGGTTTGCCTAGTAAGGTCTTCATGTGTTTGCCTAGTAAGGTCTTCATGGGTTTGCCTAGTAAGGTCTTCATGTGTTTGCCTAGTAAGGTCTTCATGGGTTTGCCTAGTAAGGTTTTCATGGGTTTGCCTAGTAAGGTCTTCATGGGTTTGCCTAGTAAGGTCTTCATGTGTTTGCCTAGTAAGGTCTTCATGGGTTTGCCTAGTAAGGTCTTCATGTGTTATCAAGTAATGTCTTATTTACTTCTTATGGCTCGTCTGCTATAATTCATCAATCTGACGATTTCCGTATTTTGTAACGCGTTTTCCTGTTTTTCAGAGCGCGGTGTTTGAGCACACTGTACATGGTTTAACTTTTATTTTCTGTGATCACTATATCACTCGGCAACTCATAAAAAATCAAAAATCTAGAGAAAACCATCTTCTTTGGCGATTGATATAATTAAAATCGCGATATCTTGATTATAAACACTATAAATTGGTCGGTAGCGTTGTTGGTTCAATCCCAGCTTCATGTGCTAAAGGTTCTCAGTTCGATCCCAATCAGAGTCAATACATTTTGAGAAGGATCAGCTGATAACCACCGGCTGTTCATTTGTCATTGGGCTATTAATTAATGACACTTTCTAAGGAATAGTCGGCCTTGGTTTGTAACAATGACTACATTCGCTCATCTACACTCATCACACTCATTCGAAATCCATATTCGCCCATATCTTGACGATCGGCGTCTTATGAATAAATAAATAAATAAAAAGTTTTATAAGAAAAAGGTCAGTAAGAGACTCGTAATAAATCTTTATTGGTTGCAGGGACAGTAACTACAAGTTTCGTAGTCTAAACTGTTTCAATACACAATCGAACCTCGCTCGCGATGAGTTGGTCAAGGCTATAGTAACACTTGTGACTGGAATCTTTAGGATGCCGCCGCACTATCCTCTTTGCTTTGTTTTGTAGATCCGGCATGGGTTGTAAATCTGTGAAAGTCTGTCGCCATATGTTGTTGTGCGATGCCAGGGTTCACACAGTTTATGTTATACAACGGTACATATACACCTCCAGATAAAAATTCTCATACTCCTACACATGTAACATTATTATTAATTTTAACTTCCCTAGCACCACAGACATTTTAGCCTAATTATTAATTTCAAATGTTAATAATTTGAGAATAAGTTTGTCAAATACAATTGTAACATATATTAACACAAAGAATTATTATATAGTAATCCGCCAGCCTCGTTCATTACAGGTAGAAAATTAAGTAAATAACTTCTAGCAATGTTTTATTTTTACTTTAATGTTTTTTAAAAACTAATATTGTAATAATATATAATAATAATGATCTTGCTACTTTCAACATTAAAAAACTATATGTTTCAAATGTATAATTATTAAATTTATATTACTAAATAAAAAAAAATGCACATTAGGAAATATTTTTACTATAGAGAACGAAATCTTTACTATATGTGTATCTTTACTAGATTTAAACACAATTAATTATTATGTTCATGTAAAAATGTATTCACATAAGATAGAAATCAAGCATTATGTTTTAAAATATATCAATGACAGTCTGACTCCTCGCGTGGAATAGACAGGACTGCAGAGTGCAGACTACAAACGAAGGTGCAGCGCTCTGTGAGGACATCTCTGAACTTCTACCACCCGATGAGTAACGTCTACATGCAAACATTTTTTAGAATTGCCAAAAATAACGACTAACAAATTATTATTTTTGTAAAATCGAAGTCTCCCCGTTCTAAAAATAATAAGGATTCTAAGGATGCAAAAATGATATTTTTATTACAGTAAATAACGTTTTAACTAGTCATTTCAAATTAGTCAATTATACGTACGTTTAAATGGGAAAAACGTTCTCTTAAATGTCAATTTGTAACAAATATAAATTATTTGTTTTTTCTATAATCTATAAGTTATAATCTAACATCTGCAGAGACGGTAGCAAATAAACTATTTAAGTATTTAGTGGGGACAAATGCCAAGTTGAATATTACTGAAATTAAAGGGCCCCAGCAGAGCAACAGTTATGACTGTGGGGTATTTGTGATATGTGCTATTGAGATGCTTTTGTTGGGAATGTTTGTCAATAGCTGTGGCTTGCAGATACATTATATTGAAAAACTAGTAATTACTGAAGTAAACATCATTAAAAAGAGAGCTTCTCTAGCTTATATTTTAAAAAAACAAACATAACCTAAGTGTGAAAACTTTAAGAGATCTTATGATTGATTGTGAAACAAATGTAAATCACTCAATATCTAGCGTTGTTCGGTCAAACAAGGAGATTCAAGCTTGTATGACTGAAATAGAAACTACCCAAATTTACAGTAATCTAGTGTCCTTAAATTCTCATAACAATGAAGCTGTGAAAACTGATAAACAAAAAAATCATAAGGGCCAAAAACACATAGTGTACAAAAAAACTAATGTTACTGAATCATGCACACATCATCCTTCTAGCTTAGAAAAAACCCAAAGCAAATAGTTACACGTTTACCATCAAGAAAAATCCCTCATCATATTCATAGGAAATCTACCGAAGAAATTAAAACTAAACCAAAGGTGTTATTGGTTGCTGACAGCCATGGACGGTTATGTGGCAAGCTACTCCAAGGGAACTTACAGGAAGACTACCTAGTTTTACCCATCTACAAGCCAAATGCAAAGTTTCATGAGGTGGTTGATGATATTGTTGCTCTAACATTAGATTTCACTAAAGAAGACTATGTTATTCTTATGGGTGGCACTAATGACGTCCCTACAATACTAAGCAATCCAACAGTCTTAACAAGCAAAATTGTTGGCACAGTTGCATTTCTTAGCAACTGGACTAATGTTATCTTTCCTGGAATTCCTCATCGTTTTGATAAACCATCTTACAATAAACTTATTTCCCAATTAAATAAAGATATTAATAAACAGATAACACAGCTAAACAAAAAATCTGCTAATATAATAACTATGAGTAAAACAAAAATGACAAGGGAATGTAATACTCGACATGGCCTGCATCTAAGTATTATAGGGAAGAAAAAACTCTGCAGCACCTTATCAACCACAATAATGAATGACTGTGCTTCAAAAAATAACGTACATGAAAATATTTCAGTTAAACACTCAGCCAAGCACCAAGATCAACTGAACACATGCAACTTTGATAGAATGATTACTGATTTCCAGGGATTCTCAGATCAATCAATAATAGATGCTAAACACAAGTTGGATTTGCATGGATTTGTAAATCACTCACAAAATGAGAACTGGATTATGAAGTCCTCTGCAAACAACCTAAAATATTCTGAAATAGAATTGATTGAGTCAAATCTAGAAACTACCACCCCATACCGAAGAATAATGACACCTGGAAGCCGAAGTGTAGTGACATCGACTCAACATCAAACAGACAACCCCATAATTGACACTGGCAGCGGTAAAGTGTCTTCTCAACTCATTGGTAGTTGCGTGTTGAGTGCTGTTCCTTTTTCCATGGTCAGTTGTGTGTCAAGTGCTGTTCCTACTTCCACTGCAGCTAACTCTTTTGTCCACACACATTCACAGTCTACACATGTTTCTACTGATACACCACACACATCTCATGAGACCACAGCAAATAACAACTTATCTCTGTCACATCCCACTTTAAAACAGTATATTTAGTAGGCCTAGTAAATCACTAACTTGTACAAATCAGTCAGTCAATGTAGACCAATCTTTTTCTTTTTCTAGTTTTAACATAATATTTTTAAATATTCAAGGGCTAAAGAAAAAAGTTCATGCTTTGGAATGTTTCTTAATTGATTCTAATATTTCAGTTATTTGTTTAACAACACTGGATGTTAACAAATGAAATTAATTTATCCTTTCCTTGCGAGTTCCATTGTGCCTGATGCTTACTGCAGAACAAATCACATTAGAGGCGGTTCCTCTATATTTGTTCATAATAATTTAATTTCAAGGAAGTGTGATGTGAGCCAATTTTGTGAGGAACTAAATTTTGAAGCATCGGCAGCATTTCTGGATAGCACTAAAACCATTGTAGTTTCTGTCTATCACTCTCCTAATGGTGATCCTTATCAATTCCTTAGAATTCTAGAATTGTTTTTAAATTTTATGTCACAATGGAACTATTATGATATTCTAATAGGGGGTGATTTTAATGGTAGTTTTGATGTGACAAAAAATAGCAAAACCTCAAGGGAGCTGCTTAACTTGTTTAAACAATATAATTTTTATCACTATAATAACACACCTACTAGAGGCAACAATTGCCTAGATAATATTTTTATTTTAAAACAACATTTAAAAATTCAAATTGTAACAACTTTTCACTTTCCCTTTTCCGACCATGATGGAATTTTGGTTCAAACAGATTTTAATTCAAATAATTCTAATTTCAATGGCAGTTTTACAACATCAAAGCACTACCAGATAAAATTTTACTTGCCTAAGAAAAATATTGAAGCTTTATCTTCATGTTTAGCCTCACATGACTGGTCATTCTTGCTACACAAGTGTAGTTATGAATCGTCAGATACTATGTTTTTACACATATTTAATGTTATAACAAATCATTTAAATTATTACTCAAGAACTATTAAAGTGAAAACTGAAAAACCAAAGAAAAAAAAGTTGAACCAGGATTGGTATACATTTGAATTGGCTGAAATGAAAAATAGATTGTTATTTTTAGATTGTCTAATGAAATGTAATAATGATAAAAACAATTGTGATATTAAATTAAGTTTTGCAAAATTAAAACATCAATACAGAAAATCTATTAATGAAGCAAAGTTTGTCACAAATGTTAAATATATTGAAGTTAGCAAAAACAAATGCAAAGCTGCATGGGATGTTATTAAATATAACACAGAAGTCAACAAGAAAAGTGAGCCTAACATTGAACCTGATGTATTGAACAGGTATTTTATTAATTCAGTTAGGGAAATAAAAATGAAAACAAATTGTAAATTGCCAAACCTTTTAAGTGATGACAATAGGTCTACCCATAATAGTTTAAATCATTTTAAATGGTCAGCAGTAACAGAAAAAGATGTTCTTGATGCTGTTAAAAATATGAAAAATTCAGATAGTAATGATTTTTATAATATGTCAAACAATTTACTGAAAAGAATTATTGTTGGTTTGACTGAACCTCTAGCAGTATGTGTAAATCGTCTGCTTAGTGATGGCATTTTTCCCAATCAACTTAAAATTTCTCGTGTATGCCCAATTTACAAAAATGGACCAAAACACAATCCTCAGAGCTATCGACCTATATCAATAATCCCGGTACTTGGAAAATTAATTGAACAGTTAGTATACAAACAAATTTACTCATTTTTAGAAAACAACAATATTTTTAATTCATCACAATTCGGCTTTAGACAGGGCAGATCAACCAACGTTCAATGCTTTAGATAACTTAGTCAGACAAATTCACCTATCTTTTGAAGACAAAGCCTTTGCGCAGGCCACTTTTTGTGACCTGAGCAAGGCTTTTGATTGTGTTGAAAGTAAAATTCTAATTGCAAAATTAAAACATTATGGTTTCTGTAAACCATCTTTAAAATTTTTTGAATCCTATTTAAACAACCGTAGGCAAACCGTTTGTGTCAATGGAAGGTGGTCAAAAGAATTGAAAGTGGAGTGGGGTGTCCCACAGGGCTCTGTCCTGGGTCCCCTCTTATTTTTGATATATATCAATGATCTTCCATCGACAACTGATTCTAAAATTATTCTTTACGCCGATGACACAACTTTCTTTAACGTAAGCAAAAACATTAATTATCTGGAAATTATGGCTAATGAGACTCTTTCTAAAGCTTTAAATTGGTTTAATTCAAATGGATTTTTGCTAAATTGTAATAAAACAAAAAACATACTATTTCATCTTAAGCCTAGTTCTATTTCATTGGATGAAAATTTTGTGGATTCGATTAAATTTTTGGGGGTTTATATTGACAATCAGCTAACCTGGAACGATCACATAGACTATTTAAATAAACGAATATCAAGGGTAATTTATCTTTTAAATAGATTGAACGATATTGTACCAAAAAATTATATAAGAACAGCCTATTTTGCATATTTTCAGTCTGTATTCAGGTACGGTTTAGTTCTTTATGGTAATTGTACCAGAATTAAAGAACTATTAACTTTACAAAAAAAAAGCTTTAAGAGTTCTTAAGAAATGTGACTCCAGAGAACACTGCAAACCACTATTTATTGATTTCAAATTTCAAACCATTATAAATCTTTACATATTTGACTTGGTTACTTATACTATTACAAATTCAGAATTTTTAAAATTCAAACAATCTTTCCATAACTATAATACACGTGGAAAGAAAAATGCTAAAATTGACTTTTATCGTTTGAATAAGACTCTGGATAGTCATATAGTATTGTCCCTTAAAATTTACAATTTTTTGGAATCTAAAATTAATCAGTACTCTTTTTCTGAATTCAAAAATAAATTTTACTGCTGGCTTTTAAAAAACCCATTTTACAATTTAGATGATTTTTTTAACGCAATTGACCTTAATTTTTATTTTTAAAGTACACATTTTTTATTACTAATTTGACTTTAAAGTCTACTGGTAGATTCATAAATAGTCTAATTTTAGTAATTAGTATGTATGACACAAGCTATTGCAATAGCTGCTGCTATGACATTGTCAATGATGTAAAATTTGTGTGGCAAATAAAAATTATTATTATTATTATTGTTTAAATTATTTACCTCTAATAATAGTAAATGACTCGTAGATTCGGGCTACTTCTTCATTTTTCTCAAAAAACCGTCGGTTAGGCGGTAATTAAGAAACTAAATATTTCTCCCATGTTAAACGGGCTGGAGTCAGAGCGCGGCGGCCGGCTTCTATCCGGCCCCCTCTTAAGGTAAATTTTATTCCTCAAATTGATCACATAGCTTTTAAAGCTCACTTTAAATCATTTAAAAGTAACGTAAAACATATGGGAAGGAATCATAATCTTCTTTTACTCTTTACATCACTTAGTTGTAATAATGATAATGTAAACATAGCAGAGATAAGTTAAATGTGTTTAGATAATTCTAATAATTTAAAGGATAGTAACCAATTATCTGTATGTTATAAAAAGAAGGTCAACTCAAAAGGACCTGATCTCCATCACTCCCCCCTCCTTGCCACTGAAAAATCACTTGGAAAATCTCCTTTAAACCCTCAAATTTTATCAACGTCTCCACCTAAATAGTTAAATTTATATTTTGAAAATTATGTTTTTGAAGGTTGTTGTATAGAAGTGCCAAGTTTAAAAATAGTTGTTGTTTCAATTTACTGTATTCCGGATAAAAATAATTTTAAATGTTTTATAAAAAAGTTAGAACTGTTTTAATTTAATAAAAAAAGAAATAAAAAAAATTTGTGTATATTTATAGTGATTTCAATTGCTAGATACTTGCAAAATTAAAGCACAAAAAGAAGCTTTTATTAAATGTTTGTTAATTTTTGAATATTTTTAAATTCTGATAAGCCTATAAGAATATCACCTACTTCAAGTCAGATCATAGAGCTTTGTTTGTTAAGACTGAAACTCTGAATGTTAATAATAAAACCTCTGGTAACATTTAAAAAGAGAGTATTTTCTGAAAATAACATTAATGATTTTATTAGAGTTTTAAAAGAACCTTGGAATTTGTCTTTTAAAAATGAGGTTCAAGAACATTTAAATAATTTTTTGTTTAGTTACAAACTAAATTTTCAGTCTTGTTTCCCTTTAAAATTTAGCAAATTAAAGAATGGTAATATCGATATCCATACCAAAAATTGGGTTACTCAGGGTATCAGAACATCTAGTGCTAGGAAACAAGAACTTAGAAAAATACAATACCGACAAAGATTTTATGAAATAGTTTAAAAAATACAAAAAGGTTTTTGAAACTGTTTGTAATTTGGCTAAGAAACTTGCACTTTGTAATTTTATTAAGAAATCAGACGATAAAAGTAAATCTGTGTGGGCAGTTGTAAACTCGGAGGTTGGACAAGAAAAAAATAAAGTTAATTTTTCCAATATTAGTAAACAGGACTATATTATTTCTGATGGCTTAAAAGTAACATAGTATTTCAATAAAAAATTTTTGGAAGTAAACACGGACACATTTGATAAAGCCTGTGCACAGAGTCTTGTAAATAATTTTAACTTGAAAAATAATGTCCCTGCTTTTGAATTCCAACAAGAAAAAAAATTATAGAAATAATACTGGTTAAATTACCTTTTTTCCTGTCAACAGTTCTTCAAACATAATCTGCTATGTACATTTCGAAGCATAGAGCTTCATCATCAGGCTTTCCAAAAACGTCACTGTTTACATTACACTAAACATTAAAAACATTTAAAATATAAACTATAAACATTTAAACATATTAACATAACATTTAAACATAAGTTGGTGTCTATCGCCGGCCAGCAAATGTGCTATGTTAATATGTTTAAATGTTTATAGTTTATATTTTAAATGTTTTTAATGTTTAGTGTAATGTAAACAGTGACGTTTTTGGAAAGCCTGATGATGAAGCTCTATGCTTCGAAATGTACATAGCAGATTATGTTTGAAGAACTGTTGACAGGAAAAAAGGTAATTTAACCAGTATTATTTCTATAATATAACAGTTCTGGAGGCTAATAAAACAAAATGAATAAAAAAATTATTAACATCATTTATCATTGAAAAATAAAATGTCTGCAGGCTGGGATGAGATTCCTGTTAAGCTACTTAAAAGGACTGGTGATATTGTTGCTGGCCCTTTGAGCTTGATAGTTAGTTAACCAATCTTTTCATAGTGGAATTTTTTCCAATCAGCTAAAATATGCCAAAATTAAACCACTTTTCAAAAACGGTAACAACTCAAACCCTGATAATTATTGCCCGATATCAATTTTAGGTCTGGGCGAAACTCAATTCAAGCTTTATCTGAATTTCTCTAGGAAGTTAATTGTAGCCTGGACAGGTCACAGAACGTAGCTGGTCTCATCTGTGATTTGGCCAAAGCATTTGATTGTGTCGTTCATGACATCCTACTTGCTAAACATAAATGTTACAATATTTCTGAAATTGCTTTAAAATGGATAGAAATCTTATTTATTAAATCGGTTTCAAAGAACAACTGTTTACAAAAATAATGTCTATAACCTTTCTGATTGGAAAGAAAGCTTTTTGGGTGTGCCTCCAAGGATCAATTATGGGATCTCTTTTATTTTTAATTTATATTAATAACATGCCTTGTAATCTGAATTTGAAATTAATTCTTTATGCTGATTACACAACAACCATATTGGAAGCAAATAATCCAATAAGTTTACAACATTCAATAAATGGTGCTGTTAAAGAGTTAAATTAAAGGTTTACTGTAAATGGTGTACAACTTAACTGCTCCAAAACTCAAATTATTTGTATTAAAACCATTCAAAATAGGGAAAATATTGAGTTGCAGATTAATTTTGAAGGAGAAACTGTGAATCAGGCAAATTTAACAAAATTTCTAGGCATTCAAGTGCAAAACAATTTAAAATGGAATGAATACATACATATTTTGACTACAAAATTAAGTACTGTATGTTTTCAGATGTTAGTTTTGCAAATTGTCACATATTTAAAAACTAAAATCTCATGCAATATAGTTTAGAATTTTGGGGTAACCACAGTAATTCTGAATAAATTTTTAAAATACAAAAAATTCTAAGAATTATGACGTTTTTAAATCATAGATGCTCTTGTAGAGAAATATTTAAAGAATTGAAATTATTAACATTGCCATCATTATATGTTTTGCAATGCCTGTTGTTCATTAAAAGAAATGAGAATTTGTTTTACATTCTTACATATGAGACGCCGACACATTGTTGGTATTTTAAGGCGAATATGAATGTAAATGAAAACCATCTCCATAATTATTTATCAAGGCATCGAAATAATTTCCAACTTCCCATTCACAAATTGACTTCATTAGAAAAACTACCACAGTATACAGAAAAAAATGTATAACAGATTACCAAATACTCAGAAATCTATTTAAAAAATTGAAATTTTTAAACGAGAGGTAACTAAATTACTCATAGACAAGGCTTACTATAGTATGTATTCTTAAATGATGTCTTTGTTAGTTTTAAGCAAGTTTTGTATGTATATGTTTAATTTATTTTTAGGTTAGTTTTACTTATAAATTTATAAGAATTTCACTTGTTTCTCCAGCTTTGCTGGTTTATGTAAATGTTTTGTGAAAATAAATATTGACTATTGACTTCAGATGGAAAAAGAAGGCGGGGATCTGTTCTTGGATATATCGGTGCCAGAAGCCATACGAGTTGGAGAGGGAATGGGAGCCTATGTTGCTTACAAAGTTGAGACTCGAACAAACATTCAGATGTACCGGAAAAATAAGTTCACTGTCCATCGGCGGTTTAGTGACTTCCTAGGCCTGCATGACAAGTTGGTTGAGAAGTACTTGAGGACTGGCCGAATAATACCTCCTGCTCCAGAGAAGAATGTTGTAGGTTAGTGCAAAGAATATTTTGTGTTGGTAATTAGGATTAATGGCAAATAATTTAGCCATTTTATCCGTAACATTGCTGCTTTTAAGTTAGCATATTTATTTTTCAGCATATACTGTGGAAGAGACTTATATTTGTCATTAGTTGCTTACTCTTGCTTTGCTATGGAACCAAAACACAAGTTGGTTCAGCTGATATTAATACTCACATCAGTAAGTGCACATGCAAACTTGTTTACCTTTTGTAGTATATTGCGGGCTTTCAGAAATAAAAATAGAAATACGTTTATTTGTCTTTCAAAACATATTACAATGTATAATAGACATCGTCAATATTCTATACTATATTTCTTTACAGTATAAATGAATCAAGAGACATATTCCTGTAAAATGCAACATGATAATTCTACTACATTACTATATCTAAGTAAATCTAAATTAAAAAAATTCATCCAATGAATAAAAAGCGTTGTCAACCAAAATACTATTTAGTTTTCGTTTAAAAATATTAATATCTAAATTACGAAAATGCTCAGGCAATTTGTTAAACATTTTGATCTGCAGGTATTTATGACTGTTAGCAAACTTTTGTAATCTAGGTCTAGTAATGACAAGGTCTTGCGACTGTCTGGTTGCATAATCATGAATGGCGCTTCTGGAAGAGAATTCATTTAGATTTTCTTTAACCCTTAAAACGTGGCATCCGTATATATACGCATATTTACAATTGCCCGTAACGCGTTATACGTAATATTTCGCGAGCTGATAACAATAATCCTAGAACAGGCCTAATACAACGTAGCGAGTTCTAAGATTCAAGGTCAAGACTATTTTCAGGTTATTATTCATTTTCGAGACCTTTGGACTGGTTACTAGGCAACGAATGTAAATAATATGAAGTTTTCATTCATTATTGCCTCTATTGAGGTAACCGCTAGCGCTCGCAGCGAATATATACGCATCTGCTAGTCACATGACGCGGCGACCAACTGGCGCTCGTCAGTCTGCAGTTATTTGTTGTCTGTCTCGTGCATTGTACTAACCTCCGGTGTGTAAACAAACAGATTATGTACACAAAATAAACACTATTTACAACAAAAATAAAACTAGACTTCACAATGAAAAATATAGAGTAAATTCAAAATAATAAACTTTGTATAATCTGTTGTCTTATTGAGTTATATTGTATATATTTTTATAATGGCTATACAATTTATAGTTTTTAAGTTTTTCATACAGCTGCTACTTTCTAAGGAAGAAATTGTCATTCTAAAATCATATTTCAATTGAAAAATTTATTTTTGCAAGTATAAAATTTTTTTAATTGCATCCAATAATATTTCGTTTTTACAGTTTTGACAAAACGTTGTAATGAATAAAAAATGAATATAAAATACAATATCGTTATTATTATTTTTTTTTTACATTGTACTATCCTGGTTTAGATTTAAAAAAAATATAACTTTACAAAAACTAAAATTATATATATTCAAGAAAATTAAGCGTTAATTGAAAAATTACAGAAAATTACTCAGCGTTTTAAGGGTTAACATATAAAATGTTTTGAAAGATAAAAATGCTTTTAACTGTACCAGAGCACCCAACAAAACCAGAGCACTTTGTGTAAGGTTTGTTGGGACATTGTTCAGTGTTAGCCAGCTGAGAGTTGGGGTTATGTTATCTTATGTAAAGCTATGAGAGTTGGGGTTATGAGAGTTTGTATGTATTCTTTTGCTTTTAAATTGATCTATTATTTTTTTCAATTATATTTATAACAATCCAAAACTATACTGTTTACAGTGGAAATATATTATAATAATCTATATTTGTTATAGTAGTTCAAAACTATCATTATAAAACATAAAGTACTTAAGTATATATCAGCTATAACACTGATGAATCTACTAGTTCCAGTAAGAAAGCGCACATGCATGCTTGCTGCAGTGATATGACATTTATTGACGTTTAATTTGGACAGCATATGTGCAACAACTATGAAAATTATACAATTTCATATAATAGTGTAAAATAATCTACAATATAATAATATTAATACCACCACTGTAACTACAAATTACTTAAAAATATCGTTATCTAACGTGACATTTCTGTAAGTTATTACAGTAAGTGTATTAAGAGAAAAATAATAATAAAAAAAAAAAAATTCAGAGTAACAAGGTAATAATATTTCTAAAGATTTTTAATTTTTCAAGATCTAAATAGCATACAATTTCTCACTCATATTTGAAATAAATAAAACATGTGTTGTCACATTCATACTTGCACTGTTACACAAAACGATAGCAAGTTGAGCATTACAGGCAGGCAGTTAAAAATTGAGGTTAAACTTGTTGTGGATTATTATTATTATTCCAAACATGAAAATTTGGAAAATTAAAACTACTGTATTCTGAGCATGTACAGTCAAACT
The DNA here is from genome assembly GCA_035578905.1 of Stictocephala bisonia. Taxonomy (NCBI): domain Eukaryota; kingdom Metazoa; phylum Arthropoda; class Insecta; order Hemiptera; family Membracidae; genus Stictocephala; species Stictocephala bisonia. The sequence continues at coordinate 18,581 of JAQJVL010004369.1, read as the reverse complement.
ATTATTTTATAGATTTATTAAAAAATTTGCTGAATTTTGTTAAAATAAAATCAAAGACATTCTATTAATTTGTTGTCATTGGTACTGTAAATTTTCTCATAGGAGTGATGCAGCCAATATTTAATATATTAAAACCTTTTAACTGTCTTTCTCAATCACATTGTTTTCAACACGTTTTCACACTAATTTACTGGACTTCCCACTTCACCGTTCAATAACACAATCGGCTTTACAAAATACATATACGGTAATTTTACATTCATGTTCTTCAAACATGCAAATTCTGCACAAGTGCATTTCTCTTAACACGTCCACTGCGGGGCCAGTATTGATAAAACCAGCCCCCCATCCTGAAAAACTATACTTTGTCACTAACACAAACACCTACTATAATAAACACAACAAGAAACAAACTTTACGGATATCGGATATTGGAACCATGCTAAACGTAACATTAGAGGCACCCAAACGACACAAAAACAACCATCTGTCCCGGACCGACTTTTTTGCTGGATAGGTTGGTTGGCACAATACTGGGCCATATGTAAATATTTGTGCCAGCCAGACTTTAAATATAATTAAACTTCTTTAGTGCATATTTATGTATACAATTAAAATATTTTATTGATTAAAGAAAATAAAAATTGATATACTATATTCAAAGTTTTTATCTGTGAACTTTTTGTCAAACCTAATGCAAATTTATTTTATAACCTTATTAATAATTATAATATTAATGAAAAACAAATACATTACAGGGACGACCAAAGTCAAGATGTCTGCTCAAAATGAGCAAGGTACATCGTCAGACTTCATTGAACGAAGGCGAGCCTCCTTGGAAAGATACTTGATTCGAACAGCTGCCCATCCAGTGTTCACAGTCGATCCTAACTTCAGAGAGTTTTTAGAAGCAGGTAGAGGAACATTTAAGTATCTATATTACCCTTAACACATCCTGCTATCCAGGTGCCTACTCTCTGTTGCACTCTGATTTATATGCAGCCTCTACGTGCATTGTATGAAAACTAATCCTACAACTTAAGTTCTTTTACAGCTATCAACATAAATATTTTTTATCATTTTGTTAATAAACTTATGAGTCTATTATAATCCATAAATAAATTATTTCAGAATAGCTTTTTTATTTATAAAAAAACTATATACAAAAAAGATTAAAAGGAAAATAGTAATTTTGTTAAAGTTTTACATCCCACAGCCACTGAGAGAATATTAAACAGTCTGAGGCTACCAAAAACGTATACAGAAACTAGATTTTATAATTGTATCAGTGGTGGCGGAAGGATTTGGAGCAGGGGGGGTCAAGCGGAACAAAAGCAAGGGAGAGATTTGGGGGACCCCCACCCCAGGAAACGAGGGTTGAACATTTAAAAAAAATGAACACCCCCGAAAATTACATTTTACACTAACCTAGCACTTAAACTTAGCATAGAAGGGCAGTATATTCTATGGTAACATTTTAAAATTCAAGAAAAATAATAGATAGCTTTATTGTATATCCAACCATAGATTGAATATCTTCGTGTTAATCTAACAGAGCAAATAATAGCCCAATAGTCAATACCTAACTGCATTGCCGAAACAGTACTAATGAACCGTCACAAAACAAAGCAAATGGAATCTGTAAAATGAGTCACTGATAATGGGTGGAATTATGAACATTACATACTGGTAACCAATATTGCATCGGTCAATCTATTGATACTTACAAATTGTTGTGTGAGAAATAAATTATGCTTTTATTTATGATCAGTTAGTGATCAAATATAATTATATTGATCCTAATAGTGGTGCACATACCCAAAAAATTGAAAGTCCAGCAGAATAAGCATAGTACGGAACCAGCCATGCAATGTTAGACTCCTTCTTAAGCGAGTTCATGTGGCAGCATTGACATGATGGAAAGGACGTATTTGAGAATATCGCTGAGTATTGGCCTTCTTCATAAGTTAAACAAACAAATTACTTAATTATTTTATATATTTATCCCAGAGAATCCAATAAATCAACTTGGTAAGTGATTTGTGCAAGACTAATATACGATTATTATGATCATGTACAGATAGAAGCAAAGTTCTTTTCACCAGATATTGTTTTTCTGTTATCTTACTGTGTTATATTACTCAAATTTAACCCCCCTTATCAAAACACATTCCTTTAATATCTCTTTGGCCTTTCTGTTGCTCCTCCAGCCCAAATCTTTATGACTCCACTGTCCTCTTTTAATCCCTCTGACCTTCATCTTTTACTATGCCCAATTTACTTCATTCCATCCTTCCATAATTCTCCAGTGCGCTCCTTCAATCCATAACGTTTCATCAATCCTTTGTATGATAAAAATATCAATCTAGATAAGTATGATAAGATTATTGTATAAACATTAATGGTACTTTGCAGACTTGGAACTTCCAAAGGCCACAAACACCTCGGCATTGAGTGGTGCTGGTGTTATGAGGCTGTTCAACAAAGTCGGAGAAACTGTCAACAAAATTACTTACAAAATGGACGAGAGCGATCCTGTAAGAATTCAAATATTTTATCAACTTTAAGTCATTAAATTTAAGTAGATAATAAAGAAATTGTCCATGTTATTTCCTTTTAATGCATTACTGTTGCTTTAGTTCATGTAAAAAGAAGAAAAATAAGTTATTTTTGATAAGTGAAGTGAACTGCGGGCTGCAAACTGTAGATTATGAGGTGGTCCTAGGCCTACCGTTGGTTCAGTCCATTTTCCTGTTTATATTCATTTTTTTGTTAGTAAAATTCATTAAAAATTGTATTGAAATGCCAGTTAACAATGTTTGCTGGTGGTAGTGTAATATGTATGTATGTATTTATTCATTTTTATTTTATTCATTGTATTCTCTTTCCATATTTTTTAATAATTTTGTACTATCCCACCAATGTTTAAATAAATTATTATTCAAATATAGACAACGAAATGTAATGTTTTTGTTAAGGACTGGAACCTACTCACTGCCAGGCACCTTACTGTGTACGTTAGTTACCATAATTTTTCCAGGCTGTTTTTGTTTTTATCTCCAAGTACTGTACATATTTGTGCAAAATCATTGGGCAAATAAATATATTTATTTTTATTCTCCTGCATCGCAGCTAAACAAATATCAATATTTTATGCTGTTACCTATGTTATTTTAGTATTCTCCCATATGGTATCAGTGATGTTAGGCATTAGAAAATTTAGTAATTGTTATATACTAAAAGTCTTAACTGATAATATGTATCGTATGGCTTTCATAGGCTACTACCAAAGGTAAAAAAAGATTTAAAACTAGACCTATAAACCATGTCCAAATAAATTCTACAACTGATTATTTTATGTAATAAATAACTTATCTTATATTGGTTTTAATCTAACCCAATATGTAACCCTTTGGCAGTGGTTCGAGGAGAAGATTCAGCAAGTGGAGAGCTTAGACGGGCAGTTGCGGAAATTGCTGATGAGCATGGAGTCACTAGTGATGGGACGCAAGGACTTGGCACTGCTGACCTCAGCCTTTGCAAAGTCAGCTGCCATGCTGAGTAACTGTGAGGAACACACATCACTGTCCCGCGCACTGTCACAGCTTGCTGAAGTCGAGGAAAAGGTAACAACTTAAACAACGACGATTATTGTGTAACCTTCGATATCTTGGAAGTTTGCTGTATTTGCTACAACAACAAATAGTTAATATTAAAAGTTCTTCTCCAAAGAGTAAAAAAAGTATATAACTTCTAAGCTATGATATAGATGATTTTTAGCACCAACTATCAGTTCACAATATCACTCACAGTGAATACTAAGGGTAAAACATTAACCCATGCTTAAAATATATTTTTATTTTTATAGCTTAGAGCTGAACAAAAATTACTTAAAGAAAAGGACTAGGCAAGCATGAAAAAATAAATTATATTGTCTCATCAAAACTTAAAATGGCCTCACTGATGAAATAGGAAATCACTGTCACTTAGAACTGTTTGTAGGCCTTATCTATCTATAGTCATACTATGAAAAATAAACGGTAAGGTTGAAAAAACTTACTTTGCCCATTCGCCATAGACTAATGAAAAAAACTTCCAGTTAAGGTCAGGATTTGAACCTATGCTATCAGTAACTCCTGTCGCCTTATACCCCTTGGCCATCGGCTCTCCCAATTTTTTGAGTGGAAAAATAAACTATGAAGTTTATGCTTTACAAAATATTGTTATTAATTTTCAAATGTTGCAATTTTCTGTATTAATCCATTGCAGATCAAAGCTTCACGTTCCGTACCGAGTGGACCAAAAGCTCAACGACGTGACGTTGACGTTGCGGCACTGGTTGTTTACAGTTGCATCGCTTGGCCCTCTGAGTCAGTATTATTGCTGTTCCAATGCACCCATTTGTTTTGAGGCGCTTAACTGTCTGTCTCCTTATCTTATCTTTGTTACTGTTTCCCATCACTGTTGTCTCGATTACTTGATATTAGTTTAGGGAATTTAGTCCTTGCGTTCGGTTTTATCGTTTTGTCGTGTTTGTGATTTCCAGTAAAATGGAGATAAATTTTGATTGTTCAAATTAGATAGACTATTAATATGGTCAGTGTAATGTAAATAACAACGTAACGTGTAGAATTTGCGAGTGCGCTAGGCCGGCAGGGCAGGTGTAGCGCCGTATTGCAAATTTAATTCGTACTGTTAGGCCCGGCGTGCGCCACGCTATGATCTGGATTCGATTCCTATTGTGACCGAAACAGTTTTTACCCCTGTGCCGGTAGTCACGTTAAGCTGACGGTTCATCTTACTCCTAACTGTGCTTGGTAAAATAAGGCATTTCCTTAACTTAATTATTTTGTTTTTATGTACAACATAAGTAAATCAATAGATAAATGTAAAATTATCTTAAGCCTTCTGTAGGACTAATACCGTTTGATTTTTTACAATTATAGATGCAGCAAAAAATGTAATTTTTCAAATCAAAAATAATACTTTTTTCGTTCCAGGTGGAATCTCTTCATAATGAGCAAGCTAATACAGACTTTTCCATCCTGTGTGAACTGCTCAAGGATTACATAGCGTTGGTCGGATCTATTAGGGTAATATCACGTTTTTAATCTGTTGTTAAATTAGTCCATTCAGTGACATATTAAAACCTTGGACTAAGATACAAGAAGACTGTCCACTCATACGGGCCCCGTGAAGCCGGTTTTCCTGTCTGTGAAATTAGTTCTTGTACTAATTCACAGATAGGGCCAGTAGTCTTCTTTCTGTCTCTCTTCAGCTCACGCTGAAGTAACTAGTAGCTGAGCAAATACTACGCAAAACAGTCACCAAGTGCTTATTTGAATCAGTCACCATTAGATAGCAGCACAGGCGCACGTCTACGGCAAATGCATTGCTTTGGTAAAATACATGTATAATTATATGTATTATTAAATTAAATTAGTTGAACATTCTCAGTACGAGGAGTACTATTGAACAATTAAAAAAACTTTGTATTTGAAATTAAAAATCAACGTCATTAAATCATTAACGACAAACTTTACCATTGGGACTTTTATTCTTTATAAGTGAGATAATCGAGTTATTTGAATGAAAAAATTTAATTAGTAATGAAAACACTGTAATTAGTAGTGTTAGAAACAAATATTTATTCCATTGTGATTCAGAACTTTATCACCACAACCTCTGTGTGCAAAAATGTGCAAAAACTGAATCTCAATAAACTGAATCTGATTATATTAAGTTACTCTGTGAATCCAAATCTTGCTTTTTTATGTTAGATTTGTTTTATTGAGATGCAGCTCTGTATTTTTGTCTATCAAATATTTTTTTTTCTATAATATATTTCAGTACATAGGTTTTGTTCAGGCATTCGTTTTAGTTTAACATATGTTAAAATATTTCATTCAATATTGCCACATTAAAAGTAAACATTCAACAGCTGTTGTAAATAGGTTTAAAATGCAATTTTAATTTTAACATGTGTTTTTTAGCATTATTGTATCAGTATTATATTTTCAGTTGTACTGTAAACATCGTTCTTCAACAGAACATACATTTTTCACATTATTTGTAACATTTTATATTGTGCATTAATACACTGTGTACATACAGGTTTACTTTTTAAAGAAATGAACGTAAGTAAAGTGTTTTTAAAGATTTAAGTATTTTGTGTTCTTAATCCATTTTGAAAATTTTCAGGTAGAACATTACAAAAACTTTTCAAGTATTGGTAATGGTAAACATTTGTTGAACTACAAAATAGAAATGTAATTTCTGTTTGAACAATCAATTTCATGACATTTCAGTTGATAATATATTATAATCATTCACTTTTATTAGTTTACATTTTATTTTGTTTATGATTTTCAGGACGTGTTTCATGAGAGAGTGAAGGTGTACCAAAACTGGCAGCACTCACAACTGATGCTGAATAAGAAACGTGAACACAAAGCCAAAATGGATTTGGCAAACAAGACTGATAAGGGTTCTATTCAAACGGAAATCACAGAAGTGAGTTTTAATTTCAATTTCTAATTTACATATTTTTTAGGAAATCTGGGTAACACGTATACACAAATATATAGAGGACCTAACGCTTAGTAATAATGTTTAATAGTTGTTTATTTCTAGTGAATGACATGGAAAAACCCCTTTGTTACAAAAAGTTTAATTTTGAATGAAAAATGTTATTTTTCCTATCACCCCTATAGTTTAAAAATTTTATTGAGGAAGATTTTTATTTTTGGATTTTACAAAGTGTTAAAATTCTTGGAAACATTTGATTTTATTATTTTAATTATAAATTTATTAATTGGATTGTTCAAAGCAAATATATAACATGATATATGTCTTTCTTCCTTAAATAGTTAAGAAGGATAGGGGTTAACTAGGGCTAGTCAAGTTCTGGTTTATTTTTAGCAATTGAAAATCTTATTTTTGGTTTTGATTTTAGTGGGAGGCAAAAGTAGAAAGATGTGAAGAAGAATTTAACAACATATCAAAAATGATTAAGAAAGAAATGGATAGATTTGAGGTTGCGAGAGTAAAAGACTTTAAGGCTGTGATTTTGAAATACCTTGAAGAGCAAATGACTCATCAACAACAGGTAAGATCTACAGGTTTAAAAATTCCCATTATTCAACATGACGATCAATAAAATATAATGCACGAAAACATAATTGTTATACTGTGGTAAATTCATGTTTCCTAAATAAATGTTCTCAGCTGACCTATCCTAATAACAATTTTAAACCTTTTTTTTAACGCTGGAGTCCAATTCTCCAAAGGTCATAAAGCACAAGGGAAGTTTTATACCATGTAATCTGTTAAACCATGTTGAACATAGTTTAACAGGATACACTACTATCGTTATAGCAGGTAGCTGCACTCTTTTCCTACACACAATTACAGTTTGTTCCATTATTTCAGCAGACCAACAGAGAGCAGTAAATCTCTCATTCTTTCACAAGCAAAATCGTCCATACACTATGGGGAATATGGTAAAGAAATAAATGAATAGATTTGTTATGTAAGCATTCATTTTCTACTTACTGTGCTGATAAATTTTACAGTCACCTCATATGAAACTCAAAACCTTTTTCATGTATATGTAAAAATTTTGTTAATTTTTGTTTTATTATTTTGTGTGTTTAATTTTAATAAATGTGTTTGTACCCATCTGTTTCTAAACAAACTATTGTACATCTATTGTAAAAACATGCAAAGTAAAAGAAAAAAATTATGAAAATATCTCTTAAATTCAATTTTTATATAAACCTCAGTATTTTTTAGTGAATTTGGATGGAAACTTTTAGGCCTGGAATGGGTGAGTCTAAAGTAGTAAACAGTTTAATATTTTCTTTTCCTGGGTTTCTTTTCAAATTGATTCTATATTTCTTTTCAGCTAATTAAATATTGGGAGGCGTTTCTGCCAGAAGCGAAAGCCATTGCCTGAAGTCCGGCTCTCGGGTGAACATTGACGTGCGCCCCAGCGTGTTGGCGTATTCTCATACATTCACCTCATGTCAAAGACTACAACTAAGACTTGTCTCTATGTGCAATGTGTAACATTGGGCTGAATTGAAGCCTGTGATATTAGAGGATATATTGGCTATGTTAGCCTCACAGTGAGAATCGTGTTCCATTTGTAGTATCATTTAAGGTGCTCCTTATTTTGATATTTGTTTACATCTTATCAGCACTAAATAAAAAAGTCTGTTTTCTATTAGTTTAAATGTCTCCAAGCCATTGTGATTGGTAGAGTATGTATTTTCACTCTCTAAATAAGTCAAATGTATACATAAAATATAAAATGAGGGTACTATGCAGGATGTAAATTAATTAGGAGATATTTTTCATAGTTTGAACTATGGAAAGATATTTGTAGTAATCGCTTAGATATTTTTGTTAAGAGCACCTAAAATATTACAACATATTTAATATTGTTATAAATTAGTTTTACAGTTCAATTTATAGCTTTGTAACCATTTAATCCTTTATTTGTAGCCAGTGTCATGCATGATTTATATGTGCCATTCACTGAAAATCAAGGTTTAAGTTAAAACACTTTTCTGCAGTTTACAAATATCAGTCACTATAATATTTTAATTAATTTTTTTTACTTATATTGTAACACATTTGTTATGTGTTATATTTCGATTTTGTAATAGATATATTATATTTTTCTTTTATTACAGTTCTTTTTTGTATCACTTTTGATATATTTTTGCTTCTTGTATGTATCGAGTTAGATAGCAGTAAGAGAGGTATATTTTTATTATTTTTACTATTACCATTATATTAATTGAATCTTATATTTTTATCAAAACATAATCATATTTACAAAACCTAAGTAAATCATACAGAACCATTTACATCCTCTACCTTATCATTCTATATTTATGTTAAGCAAAGCCTACTTACTTCTTTATTTATAAATACATTATTCATGCTAGTTCTAAAACAAAATGCTATTTCATAAAATGGAATGAGGAATAGCTGTTCTTAAGTTCAAAACAATGATATTAAACTGTAGGTTTCCATTTGAAATATTTTTTAGATTGAACAACAACAAAATAACACTCTAACAAAAAGGTTAAATGTCTTATATTAACGAGAATATTTATTTTGTTTTGTTACGTGATATATTATTAGTAACCTAAAACATAAATTTTTCTGTTGCATTTGGGACCAGAATGTTGAAAAGCGGCTACCTTGGCCAATGAAACGAGTTTGATAGATTCCAAAAGGCTTTAAAGGAATGCACTTGACATATTTAAGGGCTGCCACTCTGCATGGATGTGCCAATGAGAGACATATTTCTGTTAAAGTGTTAAAGTGTTAAATAGTTTTAGAGTAATTTAAAAATGTAAAAATCTAAAAATGGAAAAATCTTCTGTTCCTATTAGTAAGGTAAAATTAATTTTGAAGGCCAAAATAATAAAACTTTTTCATTCCAGACTTATCACCTTATGTTATAAAACGGCACAATACTTTTAGAAATGTGTATATTCTTAAATATATTTTAATAAGGTTTAATTTCTTTGTAGATGGAGTTATCTTACTAAAAATGTGTGATTATCCACTTTATATGAGTCTATTACTTTGTAGTGCACTTGTGAAAAAAAATATTTATTTTTAAAATAAATTTATATACAATATGCTTAATGTTATATTGATAATTATGTATGAAAATTAGCCACTTATTGTAGCCAACCCGCATTTATATCGTCATAAGTTGTTTTGAGAGATAAACAATAGATAATAGTTGGATATAACTAAAAAAGTGTGAAGAGAAAAATAGGGTTAACTTTAATTTAGTTTATTTTATGTCAATATGCTTGTTACTTATGTATATATTTAGCATATATTATTTTGCAATAAAATGTCTAAATTTATCACGGATTGTAAATTGTATACCATGTTAGAAATATATTTCAATTACCATGTTATAATATTGTATGCATTAAATGTGTCTTGATATTCATAGAAATAATGTGATTGTTTTTTTTTTTTTTTTAATTTCCATGACTAAAATAACCTCAATAAACCTTCGATTTCCAAAACTATGTACATACTCATTACAGAATTGGGTACATCTGAACAGTGTTTGATGACATTTGGAGGAAAGTTAGCTTTTTCATCATAGAGACCCACTAAGAAAGGTTTTCTCTAAATTCCATTCCTCAGCCTCCTCTTTTTGTTTTCTTTTTTCCATAAGAGTAACAATGGTATATATTTAACTTAATAATTTATTTCTAACAGCTGATAAAAAAAGACGCAAAAGCTTGGCTAATATGGTTTTCTTTGTGAAATGTTAAGGTCATTTGTACTAACTCTAACATGATTGAACTACTTTGCTTCCCCCTGAAAGTCTAGAAAACCATTAGACATATTTGATTTTCTAGACTATAAAACTATAAAAACAGCAGCAGGCTGAGCATTTACAGTAGAACCTCAGTAAACCGAATTCGGGTTAACCGGAACCCGAGTCAACCGAAACGGTTCCGTAAATAATTATAAGTACAGTAAGTAAAAAAGTAATAACAAAACCAAACATTATAAGTATAAAATTGAACTAATAACTGCACATAACATCAGTTTTCCAGTTTAAAACAACGAAACTGTGGCAATAACACCACTTTGACGTGACTGTAAAAGTTAACAAATTTCATAAATAACACATTTCAGTATTACGTTTTCTTAAAATGTTTAAGGGAATTCCAAAGGCATCTAAATGTGAATTGATCCATAAGTTTTTAAATAATATTTAAATGCCTATGCTTATGTTTGGGCTACATATAACAATTATATGAAGTGTATGCATTGGTCGTCACCGATGAGTTTGATGAACTTTCCAACCAAGATATTGTAGAGGCAGTGTTACAGCCAGCTGACAACGCTACAGAAAACAAAGCAGACAACGTGGGTGATGGAATCAGCAAAGTGACACCTGACGACGGATTTAATGCATTAGAGGTAAGTCAAACTTTACTGTATGGCCCGACACAGAAATTTTGGTAGAGATTTGTTTTTAAACAAGTTAATTTACAATTACTTTTGGTATTATTTTAGGTTGCCCTAAAATTTGTGGAACTGCAGCGAATCAACGCTTACTGACATCCTTCTAATTAAAAGATGGTGGGACATCGCCGCTTGAAAACGATGCCAAGGACTTACGAAAAAGCAAAAAAACACTGATTTCTGTAATACTTAATGTACAATGCTAGTAGCTTCAGTTGTTCAGTTTACAGTATTTTCTAACCCATTATAACATTTTTTTGTTGCTTAAAAAAATACTGTTATATAGCCATTGTTTGTAAATTCACTTTTCCTGCACACCATGTTAATAGGCTATTTTTAGCATATGACGGTTTATCCGAAAAACTTGTTATTCGAAACGGCTCTCCCCCCTTGGGGTTCTATTATAAATTGATCTGATGGTTTAGAGAGAACTACGGAGGGAAGGATAAGAGAGCGTAGAGAGCCACAGCCGGGTTGTCAGCTAGTTGCTTACAATTATTTAGTGTTTACAGAACTTGGCATTAAATGTTTTTATAATTGAATTACAATTTAAAGTACAGAAATAGTTCACTTGAAAAGTGAAATGACTAATATTGCTCTCTTGCAAAGCCGAGAATTGAAATATTTTCAGTGTATCTGTAATACCGCCAGAGTGCTTTGCATATCAATTTAATTGTTTTTACTCAACTGATTTTGCCGAATATTTTGGGTAAAACTGTGTCAAGCACCAACTCAACATGGAGTGCAAAAGGCAGTGTGATAAAGAACTGAGGGATTTTTGCAGTAATGACGCGGCTAGTGATCCAGATTATCTACCAGAAGACCAACCAAGCGAGATATTACAGTTTGAGGTGAGATTTGTTTGACATAATTTTTGCCCCATCTTATAAGGTTATGATTTATAAGGTTATGATTTTGAGGTTAGCATTATAACCTCAGGGTGTCCAGCAACAGGGAAAATAGGGAAAACCTGGAAAAGTCAGGGAATTTTATATGACCTGGAAAAGTCAGGGAAAAATCAGGGAATTCCAAACAAAACCTGGAAATCCTAGCAAGAACACCAGTTTGTTGTGATTTGTAACAGTCACTATATACTTGGGTGCACTACAAAAAAGTCTTTACTTTGTTGAGTACTAAATGTTAATTTTACATGCCATTCAATATTCTAAATTATGAAAAAGCTACTTAATTGCTTGGTTATGCTTATTCGACTTCATACAACTAGTTTTATATAGCTAAAAGTTTAAAAGTTACTGAAATAATTGTCCGATTAGTACTTGTTAAATAAGCCATAGACCTAAAATTTATGCTGGTTTTGGGGAAATTATAATATACTGCCGTTTTGCAAGGCATTGAAAATTGTCATAATTTAACAATAGAATAAAAGGTGTGTTTTTTTTTTACTCAAAGCTAATTAAACATATTTTTTTAATTCTACCTCTACTTCTATAAATTAGTTCAAAAAGAATAATTATTGTAGGTAATAGTTTTGAATTAAATTATTACGGTTATCAATAAAACTATATTTGTGAAATATTGATATTTCTGTAATCAATAATTATTGTAATTGTCTGTAAATTACATAATGTATTTACATGATGGTACATAATATTACTAAATTAAGTTAAATAGACAGATGTAACTACGCCGATTTGGGGTCAGGGAAATTTTGTATGAAATCAGGGATTGGTCAGGGAATTTGTTTAAGGAGGTTTACTGGACACCCTGAACCTGTTAATATTTATTAAGTGTTGTTGCCATATTGTCTAGTGAAAAAAAAACAATTAACATTATGTTAAATGATAACTAAACGACAAATAATTTTGAATAATCATTGTACTCTTGAGGAAACGTGTGATACTTGGCTTTATATTCACCAAAATAACACTTTTTGTTGGTTGAGACTTTATTTTCCCAAATGATAGTGTTCTTTTAGTGTTTGGCATTTAATTGGTTTTTATTCAGTATATGAAATAAGTTGAATCTTTGGTTTATATTGTAATTTTTAGTGTTTAAAACTAAGTAAGTACATGTTTATTACTATAGCACTAGACTTCATATACATACATATTTGGAATTATTCATATGAAACCCAATTATTAAAAATATATAAAAGTATTAAATCATGTTTTCAAAATATGAAATTTGCATTATTTATTTACTTAGAAAATATCTAATGCTGTGTTTTTTCCCTTTTTGTAGGAACATGAAATTCTAGTGGAAGCTAGTTAAACAGATGGATAGCAAGCAGTTCAAGGTGTTGCATATACGGAAGAAGCTACGCCTAGAAAGCCATTCTCTTCACCAGAAAAAAGCCCAAAAAAAAGAAGAAGACGTTCATCTGAAGAAGGTTGATAGAAGGAAGAAAAGATGAAATGAAGGTCGAAAAATTTGCCTAAATAGAAAAATATTACATGAAATACTGCCAAAATATGTACTCTCCAAAACATTAGAGGGAAGTAATAATAATAATAATAAATGTATTTCTCAAATTTTTTACATGATCAGACTTTTTTGACAAGAAACTAATACAAAACACATTTTAAAACATAATATTGGTGACTTGCCAAATATAAACAAAGAACAAAATAAAAGATCTTATATACTTAATATAAATAAAACTTAAAAACATTTGCCTACATACTAAGTCTAATTTAACAATAAAAAAATGTATGTAAAAAAGAGAAATATAGGGCCTCTAAGGCATTATATTAGGCTATATAAGGCATTATATAGCCTGATTAGAGGTTCCATAATTACATAGGTTACATAATTAAACTTAAAAAACTATTATCAGCGAACAGGTAATAAATTCAAAATTCAAAATAACTTTATTTCCTTTTATACAAATGTACAATGTTACAAAAATTGAACTGTATACATAGGAAAAAAAATACTCTTAAATTAACCATTTAACATGTGAAATACCAATACAACTAAAACACACAACTCCTTAAAGATTAACTTTAGAATTTAGATTTACAACTGGTCTACTAATACTGTTAAAGAAAAGAAAAAAGGTGGAAACTAGGACCGTTATGCGTGGGTTTTGCTGTATTGCTGAAATTGTTAGAGTATTGCTAGTTTAAATTTAGTAGAAAAAAAAGTGTATGGAAATAAGCCTACATAGGCAATGCTGCCTGTGCGTAGGCTTGAGTTGCTTATCAGTAGAATAATATTTTCACTAATTTGTCCAGTGTATTTAAAATTGTAAAAGAATGTTATTTATGTATTTTTTTTTAACTAGTTCTGTATACCATCTCATTTTCTTTTTTAACTATTTGTTTTGAAAATTTGGCAATGTTAAGTAACTCTGCTATATTCAAAAATGCTTTATTACAGCACAAGCACAAGAGAATGCATAAATTATCAATTTCTATGTACAGCCTAAAATTAAGAAATATGCTAGTTATATTTACCAATTGATAATTGAAAATAAATCCTTGATTGTAATTTTAGTAATTTATGAATAATTAATAGATTAATTAATAGTAATGTAAATAAAACTAAACATACTTACTTTAAAAAGAAAAAATTGAAAAGTAACCATGAAAACTGGAAAAAACAAAAGTTCATCGTATCAATGATGATAAGTCATGATTTTCTAAACTTAAAAAAGCTACAACATTTTAATACAAAACGCAAATTTTGGACTGAAACTCCTCTAATGTTTTATAAAGCTCTTTGATTCTGATTTCAAGCTAGAAAATCTCATGAAATGGAACTTAAACACAAAATGAATGAAGAGTTTCTAAAATTGAATTTTCACAAACATAGTAAATCACCCGTTTTTAATTCACTTGAAGGGTAGTGAGCCGAACACTGTAGGAGTTAAGTAGGAGTTAAGATTCTTCAGAAGTACATTTCTCCTTTGTACCATAACTACTACAACAGTCTACTTCTTGAAATAGAACGTGAAGGAGAAGAAGAAATTAATGTTGACTAAGAGATAAACGTTGTTTTAATCAAATCAATTTTAGCTTTTATAACATACGTTTTAAGAATTTTACAGCAAATATAAGTTTCTTTATTTTTGGTAAACAAAGTGCCAACTATGATTTTTTCATCTTTTATAATACATAATTATATATAAAGAGGAATAAACTGTATTTAAAGTGATCTTCTTGGCTTATTTTGATACAATAATACCTAACCGAAAAATTGAGAACCTATTTGGTTGGTTTTAATTTATGATTTATGAATTTAGTCAAAGTTAAAAAATCGAATTATGAAAGGGATTGCTGGCACTCTATTATCCCAACCCCTTCATATGCTTTAAATGTTTGTTATCTTTTAATTTTTTCAATTGCTGTTAGAATAAAAAAACTTATAATATTTTATACCTTTATATTGCTTTAAAAAATCTCTAAATAAAATTACATAGGCCGAGTGGCAAGACCAGGCGGCAACTCCACAGTCAACCTCACAATGCTTTTATCAATAATAAATCATTATAAAATTATTCAGCATATATACAGTAAAAATTGTTGCACATTCGAGTTATTTACATCAACAATACTTTTCGGATGTTTGTAGTATATTTCAGTGCTGAGTAAAAGTCACTTCACTAAATTGATAGAAAAAAATTTTTTTGATGAACAAAATTTCTGAATCCTTGAGTATTGATTGTTAGATAGTTTTTCTACATTTTATAGACATTTTGCGTAGCCCATCTTATAATCATTAGTTTTTATTTGGTGATATTTTAAACATCACCAAAAAATCGAAAGGTGTAAAATATTGGTACTATTTTCATTCCAGCAACGATTAAAAATATTTTAAACTTACACAGGTTAACGTAGAAATAAATGAGGACATTTTCAATATTATTTTTAATTTGTATGTCCAGTTGTTATTTGCGTAGTCGATGTCAAACTTGGGTATTAATATTT
Organism: Stictocephala bisonia; assembly: GCA_035578905.1. Lineage (NCBI taxonomy): Eukaryota > Metazoa > Arthropoda > Insecta > Hemiptera > Membracidae > Stictocephala > Stictocephala bisonia. The sequence goes on along the minus strand of JAQJVL010004369.1, from coordinate 2,664 downwards.
TTTAATTGGACAGTAGAGGATTCTACGTGAGTTCAGTCAAAAATGGCAGCGTTTAGATTTGAGTGATAGTTGATATTTTCATAAATTTAGCGGTATTTCAAGACTCTTGAATATCTTAAAAATGAAAAAGGAGTTTTTTTTAATATGATGTGTCCATAAAAGAAGATTTCCAGATTCATTAATATCACAATGTCTGAAATATTTTAATTGTTTAATCATGATGTTAATTGGTCGGTAGCGTAGTTGGTTCAATCCCATGTGATAAAGGTTCTCAGTTCGATCCCAATCAAAGTCAATACATTTTGAAAGGGATCAGCTGATAATCACCGGCTGTTCATTTGTCATTGCGCTATTAATTAATGACACTTTCTAAGGAATAGTCGGCCTTAGTTTGTAACAATGACTACATTCACTCATCACACTCATTCGAAATCCATATTCGCCCATATCTTGACAATCGGCGTCTTATGAATAAATAAATAAATGGTTTTTCAATGTGTTAGTTTATATTTAACTATTATTTTTGATTCAGTATGTGTTGTCATCTAAATTTCTTTGTTGAAGAATTTTCCTTATGAAGTTATTAATTATTATTTTTGTACTTAATTGGACACTAAGACACTTGAAAAAGTGCTGTTTAAATTATCAATATAACCTCCTATAGTTAATAAATAAATTACTGCTAGTTTTGTATCTGAGTGTAATAACAAGCACACATTTGTGGAATGTCCAAATGTGTTTTATACAAAAACCCTGTAATGGAAGGAATTTACAAGATGTATCGGGATACAATAAGTGGTTTGTAAAGTGAAAAGTTGAAAGAAATAGAGAAGAATGCAAAGAACTTAAGTGCTTTCGGCAACAGTTCACTCGGAAAAATGTCAAAGCAATTTGTCAGCTGACTTTAACACTTGAGGCAACCCCATCGTAACTTGAAGAGAAATTATACCCTGTCAGCTACAGGAGTGTCTGGAATCTTGATATGCAAATGCCATTTTAAAGAAAATTGCGACTATCTTTTGACAACTAGCTGCAATTGATTAATTTTTTCTTTGATTAAAATTTCATTCGCAAGTTGACATGCGCCTGCAGGCCTGTGCATCAACTTTATTCAATGAGCGAAGTACCAACCGTTGGCTCAGTGGGGATTCGAACCTAGGACCTTGCCCTCCACAGTCCGAATCCTTATCCACTGAGCCACCACGCCGGTAATATTAATATTCAAATTATGTAAGGCATTAAAATAAGAAGAATAATTACTGTTACGGTTCAATAGAGTCCGAAATAAATATGACGATTCCATTTCTGGTTACTAAATTTTCTTTTATTTACATGCTCTTAAGAACTAAATTACTCACTATGAAATTTTAGTAACAAATTAATTGCTAGACAGACACTGTTTTGACGCTTGAAATTAATCACTGTTATTTAAAACAATTAATGTCACTTATCACCTCGAGTCTGTGCTCACACAATATCTGATACTGCTCGGTGTACTGTCACAAGACTGTCACTGTCACTTCCACAAGGACTGACTGCCACTTTGTACCCTGTCAGTCTGACACTGTAGGCTAGACTGTCACTGACACACAGACTGACTACCTGTCAGGTCGGCTGAAGGGTGTCAATCTAGTGCAGCAGTGTAAGCCCAGAAGGTTCTGGGACGCAGAGGAGATTCTGGGATGAGATCTAGATCTTTCTGGCACCAATTCGGGAAGTGTTTGACTCACCTACAGGAAAATGACATTCTAACCCTTCCTAGAAGAACTGGATTGTGCAGTTACTCGTACCCCATTTGTCTGGATTGTCCAGAACCCCGAAGTGCACAGTTACTCGCACAAGGAGGGTGTGCAATGACCCAGGCAGTGCCGATGGTGATCTGTATCAATTTTAATTAAATTCAATAATATGAACTTCATACAAGATTCCACTCTATATAACTTTTATTTTCAAAGGAGGAGTTGATATTTTTAACCTCTCTCTGCTTAATCCCCATAGACTATTGATCTTGCTTTGAGAACTTGTTAAGACAGAGTAAGGGGAGAGGTAGAACCAGTTCAGTACAAGGTAAATATTAATGAAACAATCTTCCAGTCAAGCCAGGATTTGAACCTGCTACCACTACCTCAGGCCTGATGCCTTAGACTGCTAAGCCACCACCATTACCAAAATATATTTAACGTGACAAAACGTGACAAATAATAAAGTACAACAACCATAATGCTTACTAGTATTTACTGGTCTGAAGGAGTTTAAATGTTGATTTCATAGAAAAAAATGTTTTGGGTTAACAGCAACTCATCTTAAGTTGCAACATCACTTATAATACGATTTGGCATCAATACCACATTGGAACAATGGTATCAAAACCAATAAAGTATCAATTTTCAATTGACATACAATCAATAATTACTTTTTGGTTATGATTGCCCCACCTCCAAGTTGCAACGATAATGTCATTGAAGTGTCAATTATTTAATTAATTTATGCTACCACTTATCCATGTTTGATAATTAATTATTACTTTTTACTATCTATTTTTTCCGTATAATTTACGTATATTTTAGTTAGTATAGACATAAATTTAAGATATTCTCCCCTTGTACAATAATCTAGAAAAAATTCAATTTTAGTCCTTTTTGAGTACAATGCAACTCAGCCCAT